>JAGXOD010000420.1:0-17263 GCA_020368025.1 Brachyhypopomus occidentalis | reverse complement strand
CATTTAAAATAGGCTATACTTACATACATTATTTTAAAATCCGTAAAGTATACTGGTGCGATGTTATAAAAATTGTGATTTACTCCGAATTCAAAGTTACATTCTACAGTGTCATGTAATAAGTCCGTCTGAGCTCCGCACATAACCCTGCTGTAAACACAGTGGCGAACACACTCACAACAGCGCACTAGTTCAGCTTCATTAGTGCACGAGAGAACCACAACGGGGCTTGTGTTTATGTTCCCGTACTTACAAGTTATTAAATGTTCAATTAGAAATAAGATATATAAAGACAGAAAAGTAAAGACAGAAACAAATAAACTTTGAATAAGGAGTGAATGTTACGTCCAACTTGTTTTATGCCGCGAGAAGTGTGTGTGTGTGTGTATGTGTGCCTGTGTTTCACAGAACTGAATTCTGTGCTCCGTTTAACCTATTTCAGACTTAAAGTAATCATTATGCGTTAGATACGTGCAGAGTCTACAGAATCACAGAATTTGGTTACAAAATTGTCTTTTAGAGATGACCTGCACATTTCTGGACACTAAAAAGGACATTAATGCACCAACAACCAATTCATGTCGTGGTTGTAGTTTTCTAAAGACATACAGAAATTAAAATTTGGCTTGGATATATAAAATATGAATTTGAGTATTTTTAACATACTATACGATAATTACGGTGAGAGTGAGTTGCACCGATAAACTACATTCAGATACCGATATTTCTGCTTTTAAAATTAACCCAGCAGACAGATGAAGACTTGTTGAGAAACACCTATGAAACATGTACATTTTTACTAATGAGCGACACTGGACAAACACTAAATGAAACACATCACAGCAACAGTCATGATATAGGAAGATAAAAATCACAAAGTCTATAAAAAATATGTTTATAAGTTTACAAAACCACCGTGCATGCTGACGCGATGCTGCGTAATGTGTAAATGTGAAGAAAATTTGAAAGTCTACTTACGTCCAACTGATAGTTTAGTGCCGCCACCGAAAGTCCACCACAGTGATACAGACTCGTTCAGTGGTCGTACAAAAACCTCCTGCTCTGAAGAAGTTGGTCTCTCTGCGCTTTAGAAAACTTCCATTTCAGAACAGCGACATTTGCAACTGTATTTTTAAAATTGGCAGGCAAATATGTATATAAATGTTATGAATAGACCACACAGAGAGGGATCCAAATGCGGAAACGAGTTCGTCTTTATTTGACTAGGCAGTACACTTATACTCGAGATGTTAGTAGTATAGCGTAATGCGAACTCGTTGTAAAGGTCGTTGTCGGGACAGTCAGGGTTCGGCACGGGTAGGCAGATTCCGGGAGGTACCAAATCGCTAGGCAAGAGACGAGGTCTAGGACGTAAACAGAAGTCAGTACACAGGTAAGCAGGCAGGTAATAATAACGCTCGGTATGCAACATCGGTTGGCAATACTTCGCAACCAGGAAGTGACAGAGGGGTGTATATATATGGGAAGAAAGGGGAGTGGAAAGGAGCAGGTGATCAGAGGGCGGAGGAAGGGGTGTTGATCCTAACATTACCCCCCCTCTGACGAGCGGCTCCAGCCGCTCCAACACGGGAGGAGGGCGGGCGGCCACGGCGCCTGGGGGCGGGGAAGTCGGGGTGGGCAGTGTGAAATTCAGAGATGAGAGACGGGCATAGAATATCCCTGGCTGGCACCCACGAACGTTCTTCTGGGCCGTATCCCTCCCAGTCCACCAGGTATTCCAGACCGTGTCGTCTCCGTCGTTAATGCGGTACTGAGGGGGGAGTTGGAGTTGGTATGATACGGCGTTTATGCGACGGAGGACTTTAAACGGACCGATGTATTTAGGACAGAGTTTTTTACAGAGTTTCCGTAGGTTGATGTGTTGGGTTGATAGCCACACTCTTTGGCCCGGGTGATAAACCAAGGTGGGGAGGCGACGACGGTCGGCGTTTAGCTGACGCGTGTGCAGGGCACGGCGCAACTGGACATGGGCCATTTCCCAGGTGCGAGCGCTGCGGCGGAGCCAGTCATCTAGGGCAGGTATGTCAGACGGGGTTTTGTCCCACGGGAAAAAGGCCGGTTGGTACCCGTATACACACTGGAAGGGCGTAAGCTTAGTGGAAGAATGGGTAAGCGAGTTCCTCGTGTACTCAGCCCAGGGAATAAACTTGTGCCAGTCGTGGTGGATAGTGCAGTATTGCCGTGAGAACCGCCCTACTTCTTGATTCGTCCTCTCCACCTCACTTGGGGGGGTGATAACCCGAGGTTAGGCTGGTGGAAACTCCGAGTAATTTACAGAATTTTCTCCAGACTGAGGAGGTAAATTGCACTCCCCTGTCTGACACGATGTCCTCGGGTAATCCGTAAATACGGAACACGTAGTCGAACACAACTTGGGCCGTTTCCATGGCCGTGGGCAGCTTGGGTAAGGGGATGAGTCGGCACATTTTCGAGAAACGGTCTACAATGGTCATGATGACCGTGTTGCCCCCTGCTATCGGTAGATCAGTGATAAAATCTACAGCGAGGTGGGTCCAAGGCCGGTGAGGAATAGGAAGGGGGAGGAGTTTTCCAACGGGCAGAGTGCGAGGGGTACGTGATTGGGCGCAGGTGGCACAGGCGAGCACATAATCACGGATGTCATCTTCCCAGGATTGCCACCAGTAATGCTTAGAGATTAAGTGTTTGGTGCGGGTAATTCCTGGGTGACCCGCACTCGCCGAGTCGTGTGCTATCTGGAGGAGGCGACCCCGAAGGGACATGGGTACGTACTCCTTACCCTCCGGGCAATCCTCCGGTCTAGGCTCTTTGCGAAGTGCCTCCTCCAGTTCCTCTTGAAAGTCCCACCTAATGGCTCTCAGAAAGCAAGTATCCGGTAGGATTCGTTCGGGTTCCCTCCGTGGTGCGTCTTTCTCGAACTTCCGGGAGAGTGCGTCAGCTTTCGTATTCTTGGACCCCGGTCTGTAAGACACCGTGAATCGGAATCGAGAGAAGAACAGCGCCCACCTGGCTTGCCTGGGGTTGAGACGTCGCGCTGACTTCAAGTACTCCAGGTTCTTATGGTCCGTGTAGACGATGAAGGGATGTTCTGCTCCCTCCAGCCAGTGACGCCACTGTTCTAACGCGAGTTTGATCGCGAGGAGTTCGCGATTCCCCACATCGTAGTTAATCTCAGCGGGTTGAAGTCTCTTGGAGTAGTAGGCACAGGGGTAAAGTTTCGGCGGTTGTCCTTGGCGTTGGGAAAGGACTCCACCTACGCCAGTCTCTGACGCGTCGACTTTCGACTACGAAGGGGAGTTTCGGATCAGGTAGGTGCAATACAGGGGCAGTTGTGAAAGCTCGCTTGAGCGTGGAGAAAGCTCTGTCTTCTTGGGCATTCCACTTGAAACTCCGTCTCCTCCCCCCTTTCAGGAGATTCGTAAGTGGTGCTGCCAACGCCCCAAAGCCCCTGATGAATCTGCGACAGAAGTTAGCAAAGCCCAGGAAATGTTGTAATTCCTTCTGTGAACGAGGAGTAGGCCATGACGTCACTGCCTCCACTTTATCCTTATCCATGGCGATCTTCCCCGGTGAGAGCGCGCAGCCTAGGAAAGTCATAGAACTCCGGTGAAATTCGCATTTTTCAGCTTTCACGAAGAGGTGGTTCTGACGAAGGCGTTGCAAAACTGCGGATACGTGTTGAACATGCTCAGAGGGTGAAGAGGAGTATACAAGGATATCATCAATGTAGACGAATACGAATTTATCAATCATGTCCCGGAAGATCTCGTCCATGAAGGCCTGAAATACTGCGGGACTATTTGCCAGTCCATACGGCATGACCAGGTATTCGTAATGGCCCCTGGCTGTGACGAATGCAGTCTTCCACTCGTCCCCCTCCTTTATCCGGATCAGATTATAGGCGCTTCGCAAGTCCAGCTTGGTAAAGATATTCGCTCCCATCAACCGTTCTTGTGACGCTGAGATGAACGGGAGAGGATAGGCGTATTTAGAAGTGACTGAGTTGAGCGCCCGATAATCTATGCAGGGGCGCAAACCCCCCCCTTCTTCTCTACGAAGAAAAAGCCTGCGGCTACTGGTGATGTGGATGGCCGGATGAACCCCTTCTCCAGAGCCTCACGGACATAGGACTCCATGGCGTGATCTTCCGGCCTAGACAACGGGTAAGGCCTTGTTCTACGAGGGAGGGGGGATCCTGGCAGGAGGTCGATTGCGCAGTCCACCGATCTGTGAGGCGGAAGATGATATATCCTGAAGTATTAAGCCGGCACACAGCATCAGCTAGGGGTGTGTGAGGACTCTCCACTGTAGAGGATCGTAGAGGTAAGTGCATACATTGAGTTAGACACTTAGGTCCCCACTTTGTGAGTTCTCTAGCCTTCCAGGAAATATCTGGGTCATGGGAGGACAACCAGGGAAAACCGAGGATTACAGGATCCTTAGGGGAGGATATGAGGAAGAACTGTCTCACTTCGCTATGGAACAGTCCTATCTTCAGCGTAACGGGGTGAGTGCAGCGATCAACTAACCCCTCCCCTATGGGTTGGCCATTCAGCGCATTGATACGAAGGGGGGGTGTGACGGGAGTGGTAGGGATCCCTAGGTGTTTTACTAATTTTACGTCCATGAAATCACCTGCAGCACCCGAATCTATTAGGGCCGATAGAGTATGACAATATCCCCCCCAAAGTATTTGTACAGGAAGATTAAACTGGTTATGTCCTACCAGAGGAATCAGAGTTTTTCTTATTCGTTCGTTCGGTTGTTCTTCATCTCCAGGGCGTCTCCGACGAATCGGGCATCTGTCGCGGAAGTGGCCTCCCTCTCCACAGTATAGGCACAGTCTATTCCGGAGGCGTCGGGATCTCTCGAGGGGTTCAGCGGAGCCCTGCCCAACTGCATGGGTTCAGGGACATCGACCTCGGTGACTAGACGTGGGGGACGCGTGCGTGTGGCGGCTGAACCTCCTCCGGCATTAGGCTGCGAACTACCTCCTGTACTTGGGCGATGAGTGACGAGTACTTTGTCGACGTTTATAGCTGCCTGAATAAACTCTGACAGTGTCAGAGTCTCACTCCGATAAGCCAGTTCCACTTGGAGATCCACCCTCAGTCCCCGACGGAACACGGTCTTCAGGGCGGAGTCGCTCCATCCGCTACCTGCGGCCAACGTACGGAACTCCCGTGCGTAATCCACTGCACTGCGATTTCCCTGACTCATGTCGCAGAGCTGGTTTCCCACGTCTCGGCCGCCCGCTGGATGGTCAAACACGGCCCGAAACAGGGAGTAGAACTGCTCCTCGGATTGGAGGGCAGGGTCTTTGCTATTCCAAAGTGCAGTGGCCCACCTCCCCGCTTCTCCGGTTAGATGGGAAATGATGAAGTCCCCCTTGGCCTTGTCAGATGGAAACCTTGCGGGGTTGTAGGTGAAATACATAGAGCACTGCATGAGAAAATTTCGGCAGCGTTCGGGAGATCCGTCATACCGCTCTGGTTCCGCCACTGGGACGCAGCCCGCGGGAGGGGCTGGGGCCGGTGGTGTCGCTAAGGCGGCGGCAGCCAGTTGGGAGGAGAGGGAAATAATGGTATTCTCACGGGGGCTGCCTCGGCGAGCTGTTGCACCGACTCGTGTAGAGCATTAATGGCGGCTTCCTGGTGAGCGAGTCGAGCCGCGGCCTCCGCTGGATCCATATCTTGAAGGCGAAATATTTCTGTTATGAATAGACCACACAGAGAGGGATCCAAATGCGGAAACAAGTTCGTCTTTATTTGACTAGGCAGTACACTTATACTCGAGATGTTAGTAGTATAGCGTAATGCGAACTCGTTGTAAAGGTCGTTGTCGGGACAGTCAGGGTTCGGCACAAGTAGGCAGATTCCGGGAGGTACCAAATCGCTAGGCAAGAGACGAGGTCTAGGACGTAAGCAGAAGTCAGTACACAGGTAAGCAGGCAGGTAATAATAACGCTCGGTATGCAACATCGGTTGGCAATACTTCGCAACCAGGAAGTGACAGAGGGGTGTATATATATGGGAAGAAAGGGGAGTGGAAAGAAGCAGGTGATCAGAGGGCGGAGGAAGGGGTGTTGATCCTAACAATAAACACTTAAATTATATGAACTAACATCTTTATCATGCAGGCTTTGTTTTCTTTTCGTTACATTTTCGAATGCTGTTTGTTTACTTATTTCATTTATATAAACATGTTAATTAAAATGTCAAAAAATATTTAAATGCAAAATAAGCTTTTTCAGTTGTTGGACGTATCAATATCAGTAACAAAATAAGAAAACATTTTTGAAAAAGTACGCATACTAAGTAATCTCTCGTCTGAATCATCCTATTAGTTTTACTGTGAAATCCCGATATAACAAATGAATATGGCAAAAATTATTATTTTGTTTGTGTAGCTCTTCAATACAAACATATTTGAAACCAATCATGAGCTGTCAGTGTGTGACACTTACAAACATTATATAAATGAATAAGCCTTGAACAATGTGAGACGACCTTGAGACAAGACTACACTACATTCCTGTCTCTCCACTCCACACTGCTGGTATCTACATTCCTGTCTCTGTCCACACTGCTGGTATCTATATTCCTGTCTCTCCACCCCACACTGCTGGTATCTACATTCCTGTCCTGTCTCTCCACTCCACACTGCTGATATCTACATTCCTGTCTCTCCACTCCACACTGCTGGTATCTAAATTCTTGTCTCTCCACTCCACACTGTTGATATCTACATTCCTGTCTCTCCACTCCACAATGCTGGATTCCTGTCTCTCCAGTCCACACTGCTGGTATCTACATTCCTGTCTCTCCACTCCACACTGCTGGATTCCTGTCTCTCCACTACACACTGCTGGTCAATGATGCTTCTATGAACATCTTGGGTTGTTTGTCTCTCTCCATCACTTTTGCTGGGTTCAGTGATATTAAAGAGACAAGACAACACTGATTATAAAGAGACAAGACTACACTGATCTAAAAGATTAAGTGTATTAAGAACTGTATCAGAAAAAGGATCATGACCTGAAAATATTGAAAATTTTTGTTCAATGTATATGTGACTGGTTAAACATATTGTCCATGTCCACGAGCTGATTCAGGATCAGTCTGTCTGGTTTCTCTCCACTGAGACATTCCAGCACCACTGAGCTTTTAATCTCCTCAGACAGCTGCATCTCCTCTGTTTCTGCGGCAAGGAACTCAGGGTGCTTCAGGACCCTGGACAGCTCCCAGAACAGAACCAATGAGGCCCAGATGGCACTCATAATAGACACACTCCTGAACTCAGCAAAACCACTGATCTCCAATCAGCCAAACCACTGATCTCCAATCAGCCAGATGAAGATGCACATGTGCTGAGGCAGGAACTGCTGTTGTCTCATCCATTGCTCCTTCTCAGAGACATAAAGCCAATGATCTCCAAATGTCCAGAGACCACGATGATGAACCCTTACCAACACAAGACCAATTTCTGTGAATATTCCTGATTTATTGGTGTGTGTGCTTGTCTAGATGTTTAAACTAACACGGTACAGTTGACACATTAACATAACACGTCTCCATATGGCACAGAGGACTAAAGAAGCAACATTACAAAATGCACCAAGACTACAACCTCTTCCTCACACAGAAAATACACAAAGCTTCCGATCTTTTATTCACACAGAAAGTAAACAGTAACGCCTGTTCAAGTGTGTTTCTATCAGCTGAGGTGATTGAATTGGGAGAACCAATAGACAGTGTCTGTGACGGAGAGGTTAAGGGAGCAGGTGAGGTAGATGGTGTCTCACACTCTGTAATGTCCAAAGCACAGACAAAGAGAGACAACACACAGGAAGTGCGTAGGCGCTGTCCTGAAAGTCAAGGGTGCTGAAAACACACACAAGATAACGACACTTAATGATGATGGCACAGATAAAGGTGCAGCGAGGCGTCTTTCCTCCTATTGGCTCAGATGACCGAGTAAAGCACTGGAGACTGAGACCTGTGGGCCTAAGAAGGGCTCAGTGATGAGGGTGAGATGAACAGCAGCTCCCTCACGGGCTGGGACTGACCTGCCATGACAGTGTCCTTATCTTTAGCATCACATTGTATTAAAAGGTTTATTATTGTTATCAATTATATTATTATACCCACACAATACACACACACTATATGCCAACAGAATTTCAAATAGATAATAATAAAGTTAATGCATAATGACAATTAGGGTTTAAATGTCTAATAACTTTTCCATCTCTCAAACTAAAACAACTACGCATGCTGTAGTTTGGTTTGCATTATCGTGTCAGTTAAGAATGAAAGTATTCAGCAGAGGCCTTTCCTCACAGACAGAGCACTTCCAGCTGTAGTGTTCAGTAGGGTAGTGCTGGGCGGGAGGGGAGAGGACACTTTGCATGGGCAGCACATGCTTCAGTGCTCTGGGAGTGTTTATAGTCCTGTGAGTTTAACACTTCATGACTGAGAGCTGCCTGCACCAGCAACTTCACCCACAGCAACCATGACTCTGATCCCCATCTTCATCTGCACACTGGTCCTCTGGACTCAAGGTAACACACTGCTGTACCTCTGTGGTGTCCTGTCCATGTCACACAGGCCTACTATTCCTATTACAGTAAAAATGCACTATTTAAAGTGTTATATTTACTAAATAAGAGTATCTGTACAGGTAAATGTTAAATATTCTGTGTTTTATATTCATATCTTCCCCAGGATCCAGAGGTCAGGTAACAGTGACTCAGGACTCAGTGAAATCTGCTGCTGCAGGAAACACAGTCACCATCAGCTGTAGAACCAACCCTGCAGTGTATCATAGCAGCACCTATGGTCATTATTTAGCCTGGTACCTGCAGAAACCTGGAGAAGCTCCTAAACTCCTGATCTACAGGGCTACTAACTTACAGTCAGGAACTCCAGCTCGTTTCAGTGGTAGTGGATCTGGATCTGACTTCACTCTGACCATCAGTGGAGTCCAGACTGAAGATGCAGCAGATTACTACTGTCAGAGTTACCATTATATTAGTAGTACAGACCTGTTCACACAGTGATGGAGAGCCGTACAAAAACCTCCCTCAGTCAGACTGCACACAGACTGCACTGCTGCAGCTGGGACCTACTGCAGGTGCTGAGGGGGAGGATGTGATACAGCACAATGACACACTCTGCAGGAGAGGAAACACACTCACTTGCAAATAAATATAATAGTAACACAAACATAATGCACATCTCTGAATTATCATAAAGACACAATACAGACAACATTACTGTCAGGGTTGGCTCCAGGTCCACTCCCCCTGCCGCCTCTAGAGGGGGAGCGCGAGCTAAATCCTAATTACTCCTTGTTAATTTATTACTCCTTGTTAATTAGTGCAATCAGCGGTGACGACCTGCAGCCGTCCACCTGCCTACTTTAGGTGGATGACTGCAGGCTCTCACTGCTGAGTCGTTCGTAGTTCTTACCACTTACTTCCAGCCCCTTCGGAAAACGTATTGCGTTTATGGTGCTTCTTCACCATTGCCTCTGCTCATTTTCGAGTTCTCTACTCCTGCGCCCTTACCTGGCTCATCTCAAGTTTTCTTTGTTCTGCAGTTATTCCTATCTTTTATTATTTTTGGTTACCTCTATTGAGCTCAGGGTCAAGCAAGGCTTTTTGACACGTCGAGTTTCTCCGTGTAGTTTTTTGTTCCCGTTTTCCCCCCGTTATCCACGCCTGATAATTTGCGTGTTTATTGGTTGGTTTTGTTATTTCCTTTCGTATCGTTTCCCGTCTTTGTAACGGAGGTCTCAGTTATTTGTTTGTGTTGTGGCACTTGCGTCCACTATCCCAAAACCCCCGCGAGTAGTCCTCCCCGGACTCCCCGCGTTACAATTACTCCATGTGTGTGGGAGGAGTGGACTTGTAGATCTACATGTCATTGTAGTCCAGCTGTTCGTGGGTTAGAAAGGTTAGAACATCCGTGTGGTCTATCAGTCTGGTTGCATGACATCATCCCAGGAGAAAACCACCATTAAACACATCGCTAATATTCTGTTGACAATGACAGTGATAACAGCTCTGACTGACGTCCATCACCAGAAACCTGGAGAAGCTCCTAAACTTCTGCTGGAGTAGGTGAACACAAAACACTCCAGTAATAATAATAATAATAAACACTAAAGCACTAATCACCATGTCTGGGCCTTCTTGTGATTATTCTCAGCCACTGGGAAATACTTCTACCAACATGCACTGTCGTCGTCTCCTGCCCACTCAGCTTTTACTAAACACAGCTTTACTAAACGTTGCTAACAGCCAGTCAGAGTGTTCAGTCCTATGTCCACATGTTTGTGCTGTGTGTGTGTGTGGAGATCAGGGGGGTATTCCACGAAGCGGGCTTATGAAAGCGGCGCTTATTTGAGTGAGCCTCGCTTGAGTTAGCCAAACAGATCACTTCCGTCTAGTTCCGTTCCACTAACGAAATCAAGATGCAACCTGTTCCCACTAATTCAAGCCAGGCTTTTGTAATCGCCGATAATGCGCGTGCACACAGTATTTAAACAGCCTCGCTAATCGATATACGAAAAGGCGAAAAACAAAATGTCGCAAGAGCTGAAAGAACGGGCCGCTTTTTTTTCTCCTGCGGAACAGGAGTTACTTATACGGCTGTACGACGAATATAAAGAAATTATTATGAAAAAAAGGGAACACGGCGTATATTAATAAAGCAAGAGAAGCTGCCTGGCAAAATATTGCAGACAGATTAAATGCGTGAGCATATAATTTAATGCATTCATTGACATTTTAAGTGTTATAGTAAATTAATATTAATAATTATTCATATCCTGATTTAGAAGCAACATGAGTGGAGTTAAAAGAACGTGGCAGCAGCTGAAGGTAAAATATAAAAATATACTCCAGAATGGTAAGTGCAGTTCCAGTTGATTAGTGTAACATGCAGGAGAATGTAAAACACCCATATTAAATAAATTAAATAACTGTATAAAATATCTTAGCAACCAGAAAGAAAACTGCTACTGCTGCTACTGGTGGCGGGCCTCCTGTAGCAGCCCTCACTCCTGCAGAAGACCTTGCTTTAGAGCAGAACAGCAGGCGCCCCATCATTGTAGGAATTGAGGGAGGAATAACATCTAATACTGTGTGTCCCCATGATACACGGCCTTATGTTAAAGGTAGGTTCAGTTGTTTCTCAGATTTCATGTTTTTGTTCTTATAGGCTACATTGTAGAATTATTGTGTACTTGATGGCTTAAAATATTACAGTTGTTGGGGATGTGCTGACTCTTTTGGACCCTCCTGTATTCGACGATGATGTGAGTACCATAAACCAGCCCATTTCTTATGACTTTTTTATTTTCTTTGACTGTTTTTTTTTTTTTGCAGGGGGAGATTGCAGGACCATCCAGGGTGGTACAGGAGGATGAGGACACCGTGTCTGCCTGTTCAGAAAGGCCAGCTGTAAGGAGTGTGTGTCTGAGTATCTGTCAATGTGCTGTCTGATCTCATGATCTGTGCTGTGTTTTATAGGAAATGGAAGAACCAAGAGAAGGCCCTCAGGCATCCACGTCCAGAGCTCACAGCTCTGCAAGAGAACAAGTGAGTAGTAGTTATGCAGTTCAACATGAATAAAAACTTCTCAATCTTGACCATACTTCTGTCTTAAAGGAATCAGAGATACGTGAGATCTACAAGAGGTACCTGCTCCAAGAAATTGAATGCAAAAAAGCAGATTTGCAATACAAAAACCTAAAAATAAGAAAGCTGGAGCTTGAAATAAAGAAAATGGAGAAAGATGTGAGTAGTTGCAAAAAGGTCTCACTGTAATATGCTTATTTTTGCAAGCTAAGTAAATCAACGTTTCTTCTGTCCACAGGCTCAGCAAGACAATCAATAAACTTCTTTTTTTAAAAAAAAAGGTGTGTTCTTGTTCTGTGTCAAGAATATATCCTGTGGTAATCAACAAATGCAAACAAAATATTTCATTAACCAAAGTAAGTGTTCGCATACATATCTCTCACAGCTCTACCATCCATGTGGTCTGCAATTAAAATGTTGTCTTCCCAATGCTCCAACTGCACTCTTGGCATCGCTTCTTTCTGCAGTATTGCCACATTGTGCAAAACTGCACAGGCTGCTACAATGTCACAGGCTCTTTCAGGGGTCACTCTGAGATGACGCAAGCAGTTAAATCTGCTCTTTAACTGTCCAAATGCCATTTCAATGCATGCCCTCGTTTTGGAATGTGTGCGATTGAACCTCCTCTCTGCATTTGTTGTGGGGTCTGCATACGGTGTAAGGAGAAAAGGTTGGCAGGGGTAACCCCTGTCCCCAAGCAGTAAGCCAGGAAAAGCACCTACAATTATAAGGAGCAGAGTTAAACACTGAGGCTGAATCTGCACTATTTTGTTTGGTTGGAGTATTCTTACCTTGGGCAAACCTCTGTGCCAGTGAGGAGGCACGAAATATTCTTGAATCGTGCACCGAGCCAGGCCATTTTGCCTCAATGTTGGAAAACAGATATTTCGCAGTGCAAATCATCTAGACCAATGTCAAAAGTGAAAGTTGTTCATACCCATGGACTGACTGATTTTACATGCATATGACTTTACAATTAATCTGTTGCTAGGCATGTACCTGTACATTGATGCTGTGAAATGATTTTTGATTCACATAGTCTGCCTCAGTGGGTCCAGATGGAGCCTTTATCCGTATGTGAGTGCAGTCTATAGCACCAATGACATTTGGGAATCCTGGAGAATTTAATGTAATTTTACCATGAAATAGTTTACCAAGATGAATACAAAACACTTCAGCAAGTGCTCTGGATAAGAGCGTCTGTTAAATAATGTAAATTTAACTCCAAGTTACTGATCAAACCAACACTACTGCTCATGAATACATACCAGCTGTTCTGAAAAAGGCTTCTTTTATGGGAAGGATGCTTCTGTGACCAGGGAATGTGATAAATATATTAAGGAAGCGCTTAAGTGCAAGGCAAACCTTTCGAATTTCACGGCAGACCGTTGCCTTACTAAGACGTTCTGCATCTCCGACACTGTACAGAAATGCGCCGCTGGCAAAGAAGCGCAAAGCAATACAGACCGTTTGGGGTTTGGTAAGAGCTTTACTACGTCTAGTTGTTTTTTCAATATATGGCCCCAATAATTGACAAAGATATACAAATACTGTGTCTTCTGAATCTGTAGCGCTCAAATAAGTAGTCATCCGGAAAGCCCAGTGGATCTGTCCTGTCCTGGAATGACCTTGGAGCTGGTAGCGTGAATGCTCTGCGCACTACATGCGCTCCCTCATCAACTGGATTTTCTACAAATGGGCACGCCATTGTCGATAGCCTACAGACTTCACTGTTAGCTGTTCTTTTTATAGCCTACATTTTGGATGATCTGTATCACCTGTATGCAGGTCTTGGTAAGGTAGTTGTCTGTATCCATTTACTTTTTGGACCATTAAGTTAACCGAACATTTACATCATTTATATTGGACAAATATGAACATATGTGATTGCAGAGTGATATGATTTGTATAAACATTTGTATGAATTTGAACACAAAAGAGGAAGTATGGGGATAAAAATATACCTAAAAGTAACTTCACCTAAAGTACTAAAGTAAAGTTATTATTAATACACAGGGACAAAGAATTGTATTTTTGTGATATAGAGTTTATGCTAATATATCTTTGTGGACCATAACTGCGATTAGACACTGTATTTCATTTTACACTGACCTGAATTTGTTAAGATTAAACCAATACATTGAAATGTGCAGAAACCTCACTGATTAACAATGAATATGTATTCTGAAGATCGAAATATAAATTCATCCATCCATCCATTTTCTTCCGCTTATCCGGGTCCGGGTCGCGGGGGCAGTAGCCTAAGCAAAGAGGCCCAGGTTTCAGTAACCTAAGCAAACAGAGGCCCAGGTTTCCCTCTCCCCAGCCACCTCTTCCAGCTCTTCTGGGGGGATACCAAGGCGTTCCCAGGACAGCCGAGAGATATAATCTCTCATCCCAGCCATCTCGCACTCGGCTGCAAACTGATCCAGCGAGAGCTGTAGGTCTCGGCCCGATGATGCCAACAGGACCACATCATCTGCAAAGAGAAGGCGTGGAATCCTGAGGCCACCAAACCGAACCCCTGTAGGTCTCGCCCGATCCACCACTTGGCTGGAATCGCCACCAAGAAACCACTTGGCTACGCCGAGAAATTCTGTCCATAAAAGTTATGGACAGAATCGGTGACAAAGGGCAGCCTTGGCGGAGTCCAACTCCCACCGGAACCAGTCTGACTTACTGCCGGCCATGCGAACCAAACTCCTGCTCCGTTTGTACAGGGACTGGATAGCCCGTAGCAACGGGCCCCGCACCCTATACTCCCGAGCACCCCCCAGAGGAAACCCCCGAGGGACACGGTCGAATGCCTTTTCCAAATCCACAAAGCACATGTGGACTGGTTGGGCAAACTCCCATGCACCCTCTAGGACCCTCGCAAGGGTGAAAAGTTGGTCCAGTGTTCCACGACCAGGACGGAACCCACATTGTTCCTCTTGTAACTGAGATTCGACTATCGAACGGACTCTCTTCTCCAGAACCCCTGCATAGACCTTACCGGGAGGCTGAGAAGTGTGATCCCCGATAGTTGGAGCACACTCTCCGGTCTCCTTTCTTAAAAGGGGAACCACCACCCCGGTTTGCCAATCCAGAGGCACTGCCCCCGATGTACACGCGATGTTGCAAAGACGTGTCAACCAAGACAGTCCCACAACATCCAGAGCCTTAAGGAACTCAGGACGGATCTCATCCACCCCCCGTGCCTTGGCACCAAGGAGTTTCACAACTACCCTGGTCACCTCAGCCCTAGTGATGGGCAAACCCCCCCGTCCGAGTCCTCTGGTTCTGCTTCCTCTATGGAAGACGTGGTGGTGGGATTGAGAAGATCCTCGAAGTATTCCTTCCACCGCCTAATGACATCCCCAGTCGAGGTCAGC
This sequence comes from Brachyhypopomus occidentalis, assembly GCA_020368025.1. Classification (NCBI taxonomy): domain Eukaryota; kingdom Metazoa; phylum Chordata; class Actinopteri; order Gymnotiformes; family Hypopomidae; genus Brachyhypopomus; species Brachyhypopomus occidentalis. The sequence continues at coordinate 2,242 of JAGXOD010000420.1, read as the reverse complement.
AGATCCCCAGCCTCACTGTATACAGTGTTGGTCGGGAACCGCTTTCCCCTCCTGAGTTGCCTGACGGTTTGCCAGAACCTTCTCGGAGCCGATCGAAAGTCACTTTCCATGGTCTCACCAAACTCTTCCCACACCCGAGTTTTTGCCTCTGCGACAGTCAAAGCCGCGATCCGCTTGGCCCCCCTGTACCTGTCTGCTGCCTCCAAAGTCCCACGGGCCAACCAGGCCCGATAGGACTCTTTCTTCAGCATGACGGCCTCCCTTACCCGAGGTGTCCACCACCGGGTTCTGGGATTGCCGCCACGACAGGCACCGACAACCTTGCGGCCACAGCTCCGATCTGCTGCATTGACAATAGAAGCACGGAACCAAGCCCACTCAGACTCAATGTTTCCGGCCTCCCTCGGGATGCGGTCAAAGCTTTGTCGGATGTGGGAGTTAAAGACCTTTCTGACAGGTTCCTCTGCCAGACGTTCCCAGCAAACCCTCACAGTACGTTTGGGTCTGCCAGGTCTGTCCGGCATCCTCGCCCGCCATCTGATCCAACTCACCACTAGGTGGTGATCGGTTGACAGCTCAGCTCCTCTCTTTACCCGAGTGTCCAAGACACACGGTCGCAAGTTCGACGATACGATTACAAAATCGATCATCGAACTGCGACCTAAGGTGTCCTGGTGCCATGTGCACTTATGGACACCTCTGTGCTCAAACATGGTGTTCGTTATGGACAAACCGTGACGAGCACAGAAGTCCAATAACAGAACACCACTGGGTTCAGATCGGAGGGCCGTTCCTCCCAATCACGCCCTTCCAGGTCCTACTGTCATTGCCCACGTGAGCATTGAAGTCCCCCAGCAGAACAATGGAATCCCCAGAAGGGGCACCTTCCAGTACCCCCTCCAAGGACTCCAAGAAGGCCGGGTACTCCGAACTGCCATTCGGTGCATAAGCACAAACAACAGTCAGAGCCCTTTCCCCCGACCCTAAGGCGCAGGGAAGCGACCCTCTTATCTACTGGGGAAAACCCCCACACACAGGCAGCGAGCCGGGGAGCTATGAGTAAGCCCACTCCAGCCCTCCGCCTTTCACCCTGGGCAACTCCAGAAAAGAATAAAGTCCAGCCTCTCTCGAGAGGATTGGTTCCAGAACCCAAACTGTGTGTGGAGGTGAGCCCAACTATATCTAGTTGGTATCTCTCAGCCTCACACACCAGCTCAGGCTCCTTCCCACCCAGAGAGGTTACGTTCCATGTCCCAAGAGCCAGCTTCAGTAACCGAGGGTCGGTACGCCAAGGCCCCCGCCTTCGGCCACCGCCCAAACCACATAAATTATATTATATAAATATAAATTACTTTGGGAAATATAATTGTACATTTTAATAATGGTGCAATCCTTCCAAAGTAATACTTAAGTACAGTACGCAATTAAATGTGTAAAGATATGATATATGGTATTATATGATATTATATAATGTGCTATGATATGATATGCTACATCCACAGCAATTTATTGGATAGAACTGCGTCGGAACCTTGTTCCTCAATTTTGTTTCCCGGCCGACGAGACTATGACGTCACACGGCTTAGCCAATAGAAGCGGTCCCGCTAAGCTAAGCGCCAACTCTAGCCTGGTACCGAGCAGGATTGTACAAACGTATATGTTGCTGTGGTAACTGAGCGAGGCTTAAGTCTAGCCTCTTTCGTGGAACCGAATTTGAGCAAAATGAGCCAGGCTTGTCTTAAAAAGCCCGGCTTACTGAGTTAGCTCGCTTCGTGGAATACCCCCCTGGTCTGTTCTCCTCCAGGTCTGGTGCTTGTTTGCTCTCTGTGTCTGTGAGGTCAATTGTCTTTCAAACTTTCCCTGCAGCTGTTCTGCCTGATCCTAGGACACAGCGCCCCCTACCTGTCACTCCTCATCTCTCTCGTTGCTGTTGTTGTCCAGTATTGAATGTGAATGTGAGGAATCATGTGTCTCTCTTAATGCCACAACACTGCAGCAGATCTGACAGATATCAGCTCATTGTGAGTGTGAGTCCCAGACAGAGTGAGTGATGACTAACAGTGTCCACACACTACATGATATCCAGGGGTCATCAGTGCCTACATGAGCTCAGATATGTCATGACTCATTTAGTGTTGAAACACCATGACTGAGTGTGAAAGTGACTGTAACACATAAGTGGGGGGTGACTGAGAACTCTAAGAGGACAGATCTGATCATCTATCTGATAAAGACACACAGT
>JAGXOD010000419.1:0-33665 GCA_020368025.1 Brachyhypopomus occidentalis | reverse complement strand
TTAAAACATAAGAAGTTGAGACGGTGAATATGTGGTGTGTGCTGGATTGGTGATATATGTTATACACCATCCAGAGTGGGGGTAGTGTTACAATATTGAGGTTCATGCCCCTTTAAGGCACTTAAGAAAACGTGCACTAGTTAAAAAAAAGGCAGTTCTTCGCCTCGGATAACTCTCGTTAACATCTACGGCTCTCCCTCCATCTCTCTATGTTTCAGTGCTAGCCATTTATTCCTGTGTGTATTTACCGCTGTCAATAAAGGAGAGACGTGTTGGAAACTCGACCTGGACTCCTGTGACTCACTCTGAAATAGAAATATAAGCAAAGTAAACGCGGGTATCACCCTAGAGTTAGCTCTAGCCCGATTAGCCCTAGCCCTTAATGCCGTAAATGTAGCCCGAGGAACTGCAAGCTCCACTGGCTCCTGTCTATGGCTCCTGTCCCTAGAAACGCCAACTAGGGAGAATAAAAAGGTGACAACATGGAGGGATATTTCTCTTTTACCAACTGTGTATAAAGTCTTTATGAAATGTCTGCTAGGTAGAATACTCCCCTGGCTCACTGATACAGGAATTCTGTCAAGTAAACAAAAAGCCTATATTGAGCGCCAAGGAATGAATGAACATGTCTTTTGCCTAAAGACTGCCATCGACAACTTTAAACATGAATCCTCAAAGTTGTTTACAGTCTTTCTGGATTTTAGAGACGCATTTGGAACACTGTCACATGACATTATGCTTAATGCATTAGAAGAAATACATCTTCCTAAACTGTTTGTGGAAATAGTGAAAGATGTGTATACTGATTCCTTCCTGCAGGTTATTTGTAATAAAGCTATTACAAAACCTATACATTTGGGAATAGGAATTAAAACAGGATGTCCCTGGAGCGCTGTAAATTTAATCCTTGCTATTAATCACTGGATTAAGTGGCTATGTATGTATGCACCATGTCATGTGCCATCCCCTAATCCTGTGCAGGGCTATGCTGATGATGTTGTACTGGCATCTAGAGAGGAATCTGTCATCAAGAACATGCTTTCATGTACGGATGTATTCTTAAGATGGTCTGGTCTGGAGATAAATCATGCTAAATGTGCTGTTTGTTACGAGAGGAGAACTGGAGGAAGTCGTTGGTACAGATCTAAGACAGACAAGCCGCCAATGTTTACAATTCTAGATCAGCCAGTTAGAGTTTATAGTAGACATGAGACCTACAGATATTTGGGTCACAAATTTAATATAGCAGGAGATTGGAGTCAGCAGGTGGAACAAATGGGAACTCAGTTCAGTTCTAAATTAGAGATGATTGATACATGTCCACTCCCAATTGTGATGAAGTTAGAAGCAATAAGAGAAATTGTAGTGGCAAAAATTCAACATCTATTTGCTAATGTTCATCTACCACAAAATGTTCTCCAAGAAATGGATAATAAGATTGTGCAGATAAGATTGTGACTCTGTCCTTCTACAGCGTCTCCTCTCACACACACACACTCACACACTTACACACATTCCACTCCACATTCACTGAGCCCCTCTATGCAGGGTTTTGGGTTTGGGGTTCTGACTCCTCAGTGTGTGTGTGAGCTAGAATAACCTCCTGTGTACTGGAGCAACACCTGAGTCTCCATGGAAACACACACTCCTCTGCACACACAACAGTAGAACAAAACCTCTCACACTCACACAACTGTCTTTCTCTCTCACACACCTCTCTTGCACACACACACACACCTAGCTAACATGACTGTCTCATACACCTCTTTCTCTCACACACACACACACACCTAGCTAACATGATTGTCTGACACACACCTCACTCTCTCTCTCACGTGCACATACACACACCTGTCTTTCTCTCACATGCAAACACATCTCTCCCACACAGTCTAACTCATACACGCAGCATCTCTCTCTCTCTCACACTGTCACACACACACACACACACACACACTATATTTGAGTAGAGAGCTCTTCCAGTGAGCTGAGAGTGTGTGTGTGTAGGTTTTGTTTGTTCTCTGTTGCTGGTGGGAAATGACAGTCTGTAAATCAGCACTCTGATGCTCCAATAAAGGACTGTTGAGCTGCAGGTGATTTCTGTACATATGACATAAATCCTGTTCTACAAGTTACACATGCTGTGGAATCACAACCTCACTGTGTTCAACTCTGTACAAATCTACACATTAAAGGTGAAAATCTGGAAACTGAAAGGTTTTTCATTCTGTTTTCTGTGTGTTGGACTGATACAGATGCAGATGTTGTATAATAACACTGAGGAATTCTTACAATAAAATAGAATTCTGTCTGACAGTTCTGTCTGTCTCTCTCATACACACACACACACACACACACACACACCTAGATAATAGGTCTATCTGTCTCTCCCTTTCAGACCGCTGGTTCAGACCTGGGTCTCTGGTACTCACACAGGTCTCCCCTGGGCCTCTGGTACTCACACAGGTCTCTCCTGGGCCTCTGGTACTCACACAGGTCTCTACTGGGTCTCTGGTACTCACACAGGTCTCTGGCCTCTGTACTCACACAGGTCTCTCCTGGGCCTCTGGTACTCACTCAGGTCTCTCCTGGGTCTATGCTACACTGTCTCTCCTCGGCCTCTGGTACTCAAATGGTCTCTACTGGGTCTCTGGTACTCACACAGGTCTCTCCTGGGTCTCTGGTACTCACGCGTGTCTCTCCTGGGTCTCTGCTACTCACACAGGTCTCTCCTGGGTCTCTGGTACTCACACAGGTCTCTCCTGGGTCTCTGGTACTCACACAGGTCTCTCCTGGGTCTCTGGTACTCACACACGTCTCTCCTGGGTCTCTGGTACTCACACAGGTCTCTCATGGGTCTCTGGTACTCACACAGGCCACAACAGTTGCTGACTTCTCTGCATTTCTAGGCTTATGGAAAATAAAGGCCTGTGATTGGATGCAGAGTAGTTAACCGTGCAGTGTAGCACCTGCTTCTACATTTTACAGCTTTATCCCACATTTTACATTTATGCTGAAATTTTCTGGCAGTTCCTGTATTTGTCCAGTAGAGGGTAGCAGATGACCACATATTGATATATCATACCTGGGCAAAGTATTGGATTTTGTGTTGGATTTTGCAGGTTAAATTGCAACTTATGTAAAGTGTTTTATGTTTTGGTGTGATGTACATTTGCTTACTTCTGTCCATTAAAGAGAAAGACTTTACCCCAGTCCTGCCATTAAGCAGTTGAATATGGTACTGAGGAAAGGAAAATGGTAAATTACTTTTAAAATGTCCAAATAAAGCACACAGGTATATACAGATATTTGCTATAAAGTGTTGCTTGCTTTTTAAAATGCGATTTGTTGTGCAGTTGTAGTTGTTTACATGTACGCTGTACACAACTTGTCGCATTATTATAAGTTTAAAAGTCAAATGAGGCTGTTGTGGAAATTCTCCCCCTCCGGTTTTTGGCGGTTTCCCAAACAAAGTTCCAAACGTGCCCAAGCCGTGTTTTGGTCTTACCTGCATTCTCATCTGCATGAGAACGATGGGGAGGACTTTGGTCCACCCCAGCTTCATTTCTGCACATGCCTCACTCAGTTTGTTCTTCAAGTTCCTGTGTTCTCTCTCCACAGCCCCCAGCTTTGCTGGTTGGTAGGCGCAGTGCTGCTTCATGTCAATTTCTAAAAATGTGCCTACTGCTTCCAAGGCCCCACTGATGAAAGGGGTTCTGTTATCACTAGATATTTATCTGGGAATGCCCCACCTAGGAATGATTTCTCTTACCAGGGCCTTGGTCACGGCGTCTGAGTCCTGCTGTGCTGTGGGTAAAACCTCAACCCACTTTATAAACATATCTACAATTACCAAGCAGTGTTTCTTCCCTTCACTTGGTGTGAGCTCTACAAAATCCATCTGCAAGTGGTCAAACGGTTCTCAGGTGTTGGTTGTGCTGCTTGTTGCATCTGTGTTCCTCTCCCCACACTGTGTTGTGCACATGTCTCGCATTGCTGACAGAATTTCTGCACATCATTACTGTGCATGATTAATAAACCCGTGTGTGAACCAATGGGTCTGTAATTGATCAATCATCCCCCCTTTGGACACATAGGTCTTCCCATGGGTCAATTTAGCATAATAAGGAAACATGAATATAGGCAAACACGGCCAGCCCAGAGGACATGGCCACACGCCATCCCCAAAAGCACAGCCTGCTTTCCTCCAGACCGCCCTCTCTTCCTGTGTGGCTGTGCGCTGTAGGTCTGTGAGGGGAAGGGAGGGGGTGAGCTGCAAGGTCAGGAGAGGAACTTGTGAGGGGGGTTGCAGAGCAGGTCTCTTGGCAGCTGCATCCACAGCTTGGTTCCCTCTAGAACCAGAATCAGCGCCGTTCGTGTGGGCAGCACATTTACACACAACAATAGCGGATGGTGATTGGAGAGCATCCAGGAGGTCCAACACAAGCTTATGATGTGCAATCAGAACTAGTGAGGAAATCACGGAAATCATACCTGCTATACCTGCATACCTGAAGTGAAACGGAGTTTGGGACTAATAAGGCCAATGTAGAATAGCCCACAATGTCTCTGGACGCCGCCATCGCTTTCTCTGCCGCGGCCACAGTGCGCAGACAAACTGGAAGTCCCGCCGCAACGGGGTCCAGCTTACATGAAAAATAAGCAACAGGTCTCTGTCAGTCTCCATGTTTCTGTAGGAGAACAGAAGTCATACAACCGTTCTTTTCATCCACGGTCTGCGTGTGAGGTCGTGTTGGGTCAGGAAACAGGACCAGGGCCCTCTGTAAAGCCACGAAGGCCTCCTCAGCCTCTGGAGTCCATTCGACAGCTGATGTGGCTGGTCGGCGGGTCAGAGCCCGCAAAGAAGATTCAACACGAGAATAGTTAGGGATGAATGAACGACAGTAAGAACACATCCCTAAAAATGACATAAGCTGTTTAACAGTTTGTGGTTTGGGAATTTTCACAATTGCTTCCGTTCCTGATGCTGCAAGAGTGCAGAGACATCATGTCCTAAAAACCACTGTGGGCAGTACAAACTGAAGCTTGGTACGTCTCACCTTGTGACCTTCGTCAGCCAGGTGTTTTAACAATTTGATGCTGTCATTAATGCACTGCTGCTGTGTGGGAGAAGCCAAAAGAAGATCATGCACAAATTGGATTAAATTAGTCCCCTGGGACAATTCCAGGGGATCAAGACTCTGTTTTATGGCTTGATTGTATATAGTGGGTGACTCACAGTAGCCTTGACAGTGTGGTGAATGTGTATGGTTAATTTCTAGTTTATCATTTAGTTTATAATAAAATTGGATGAGGTTCTAAAGTTGCTAGATCATTACTTTGATTATTATCCATACTTTTGTCATAAAGCATCTCCGTATATCTTATATAACGTGTTTTAGGATTCAGAAAATACAACGTGTATTTTGAAATTGTGGTAGTAATAAAAAAATTAATTTGACTTAGTACACAGGAAAGTCGGACACAATGTCCTTCGTGTGCGTTTATGTAATTGGCGGTTGTGGTTACCAGTAAACACACGAAACGGCTCTTTAAATATTTAAATACAAATATTTTGTGGACTTTGTGGACATATTTACGCATAACTCCGGCTACAACAACCTCCACAAGCCATCGAAAAACATTCAAAGTTCATCTCAACCGAAGCTAAGTATCTTTAGTATTTCACCATGTCTGAGTCGCCTGTTGTTTGTGTGGAGTGTGGCATGTTTAGCTACTCTTCTTCCGTCAGTAGGGATAATTTTGTTTGTAACAAGTGTAGATTAATTATTAGCATGACGGAGAAGATTTCGCTTTTAGAGGAGCGCATCCGGGCTTTAGAGAGTCCTAAAGAGTCGGTAGCACCTAGCGTAGCACCTAGCGTAGCAAGCCCGGTTGCCACCACCGTAGCCACCGTAGCTAGCGAGTCCCCAGCTCCGGCATTAGAGCCCTCGCAGCGGGGCGAATGGGTGACGTCTCGGCGGCATAGCCGTAAGGCTGAGCACCGTTCTACTCAGATTCCCGTGTCAAACAGGTTTGCCCCACTCAGTAATACACCGACTGAGCGACCTGTTAAAAGAGCTCTGGTAATAGGAGATTCCCAGCTCCGACACGTGAATATAGCGACCCCCTTAGAGACACCAGCGGCCATAGTTAAGTGTATCCCGGGGCTAGAGCGCCTGACATCAGGGCTAATCTTAAGGTGCTGGCTAATCGTAAATATTCAAAGATAGTGGTACACGTCGGCACCAATGATGTGGGTTTGAGACAGTCCGAGATCACTAAGGGTAATGTTAAAGAGGTGTGTGAGTTAGCGGGGACTATGTCAGATGCCATAATATGCTCTGGTCCCATTCCAATTCGGCGTGGCGCCGAAACCTACAGCAGGTTATTGGCGCTACACCGCTGGATGTCTAAATGGTGCTCAGAAAACAACGTGGGTTATATAGATAATTGGACGCGTTTTGAGGGCAGGCCTGGCCTTTTTTTGAAGCGAGACGGCATTCACCCTTCTTGGGAGGGTGCTGCTCTCATTTCCCGTAGCATATCTGCTAGGCTTACTAGTGGTAGTGTAGGACTTGTAAGTGGGGATTGACAAACCAGAGCCGAGGCCAGGCAGCAGACACAAAGGCTAAACCGACTGTCTGCTAGCTGCAAAGAGACGTCACCTAGGTCACACTGGATTGAGACTGTGTCAGTTCCTCGAGTACCAAAAAATAACTCTCGCAAAGTTAGTAGACAAAATTTAATCAATGTTAAATTGGATTATGCTCCCTTGGAGAGTAGTTTAAATCTGAAACTAGGACTGCTAAATATTAGATCCCTGTCATCTAAAGCATTGCTGGTTAATGAAATGATTACCGATCATAATCTATGCATGCTCTGCTTGACGGAAACCTGGACCCGGCCAGATGATTATATGGCCCTAAATGAAGCCTCTCCCTCTGGCTATAGATATGTTCATAACCCCCGTCCAAATGGTCGAGGAGGTGGTGTCGCCACAATATATGACTCTGATATAGACATTTCTCAAAAATTCGGCTTTAAATTTAATTCTTTTGAACATCTCATCCTCACTGTTTCAAATGTATCAAATCTGACAACCAACAAGGCGTCACAGTCGTTTATGTTAATTACTATTTACCGCCCCCTGGTTCTTACTCTGAGTTCTTGCAGGAGTTTTCAGACTTCCTGTCTCATGTAGTGCTATCAGCCGATAAGGTGATTATAGTTGGTGATTTTAACATCCATTTTGAGAATTTTTGTGACGCTTTAAGCAAAAATTTTCAAGAAATTCTTGATTCAATGGGTATCACTCAGAATGTGGTGGGTCCTACGCATAATTGTAGTCATACTTTAGACCTGGTTTTATCATTTGGTATTAACATATCCAGCTTAGCAATTTTACCTCAGAGCGAGGCCGTTTCAGACCACAGCCTCATAACGCACAAGTTATGCTTGACTGACGGTATTCATCAGCCGCCCCTACCCGAATGAAACGAACTATAGCACCTAGTACCATAGCCGCACTCACTGACATTTTACCTGGTTTGACAGAAATTGATACACCTGTAGCTCCGGAAGGACTAGAGCATTTTACCGAGCACATTGAGACTTCTCTTCGTACAGCATTAGACAAGGTTGCACCATTACACTATAAGAGAGCCTCTGAGAGAAGAATAGCGCCATGGTATAACGAGCACACGCGTAGTCTCAAATGAGCCGCGAGGATCCTGGAGCGTAAATGGCGAAATTCAAAGTTAGAAGTGTTTAGGCTATCATGGAAAAGCAGCCTTAGTGAATATAAGCATGCCCTCCATACGGCAAAATCCTCATACTTATCAGCTTTAATAGAAAAACATAAAAACAATTCTGCACTCCTATTTAAAACTGTTTCCAGTCTAACAAGGAGCCATGATCAAATCAATCCACTAATCCCACTAGAGTGTAGCAGTAATAATTTTATGAAATTCTTTAATGATAAGATTGATAAAATTAGGGAAAAAATTGGTTGTGCTATCTCAGAGCCTGTCAACATGCCTATGCACCTTGACAGCTGTCTGGTCAGCTCTGATGCCCTGTTAGAGTCCTTCTCCCCAATTGGTCGTGAGGAGCTTATTTCATTGGTGGAATCTGCCAAGCCCTCCACATGCATACTAGATGCAGTACCAACCCATTTACTTAAAGAATTACTGCATAGCAATATAGAACCTTTGCTCACTATAATAAACTGCTCTCTGAGCCTGGGCTATATTCCCAGTTCATTTAAACTTGCAGTTATCAAGCCGCTAATTAAAAAACCTGGTCTTAACCCCCAGGAAATGTCCGACTATAGGCCTATCTCTAATTTGTCATTCATATCCAAAATTCTAGAGAAAGTAGTTTCTTCACAACTCTCCTCCTTCCTACAGACAGAACATGTCTTAGAATTATTTCAGTCTGGATTTAGACCCCACCACAGCACTGAAACTGCGCTGACTAAAGTAGTAAATGATCTCTTGATATCCTCTGATAAAGGACACATTTCTTTTCTCATACTGCTAGACCTCAGTGCGGCTTTTGACACCATTGATCATAATATTCTACTTAATAGGCTGGAGACACTCATTGGTATAAGAGGTCAAGCACTCTCCTGGTTCAGGTCCTACCTGACAGATCGTTACCAATTTGTACTAGTAAACAACGAATGCTCAGAGCGTTCTAAGGTAAAATATGGTGTCCCACAAGGATCTGTACTGGGCCCCATATTATTTACATTATATATGCTTCCACTGGGCACTATTCAATTCAATTTTATTTATATAGCGCTTTTTACAACACATGTTGTCACAAAGCGGCTTTACAAATTGCGTGGGTCCAGATCCCTAATGAGCAAGCCAAAGGCGACAGTGGCAAGGAAAAACTCCCTAAGATGGCAGGAATTTAGGAAGAAACCTTGGGAGGACCAAGACTCAAAAGGGAACCCATCCTCCATTGGGTGGCCCGCTAGCAATGTCCACATTCACAGTTCATGTATAGTCCAGATATAATCCTGTAGTTATGATTCTACTTCCAGGCCGAGTAGTCACAGTCCCTTCAGAGTAGATGTTCAGGTGGGAGTTGGCATCAGCACGTCCTCTTGCGATAATGGCACATCCAACCACGGCATCGGCACATCCACTGGCAAGCCAGACCATCTCCTAGATGCTTGTATGGGGTGTTGTAACGGGAAAGGCTCATCTTTCCTTGTCCCGGTATTTCTCGGGCAGCCATTGGGAAGAAGAGGGACAATTAGTTCTATATGGAATATGTTAGACAAAGTAAATGTAAACATTTCTGGAGTGTGGCAGCGACTCCGGCAATTAAATTATTACAGCCTAGCTAAAGGGCAGAACCAGAAGGTAACACAGACTTGGGAGCATCCTGAGACACTGGCATCCATCCACTACACCGTCGACAAACTTGAGTGACCGCGTGCAGTGATAGGATGACAGCACCAGCGCCCCAGTTTGCCATAAAAACCCTTTGCCCATGAACCCCTGGATCTGTTACCTTATCTAAAGGGGCACATTAATTACCAAATGCTAGATCAAACAAGTAAGTTTTCAACCTAGACTTAAAGATTGAGACTGTGCCAGAGTCCCGGACACTATCATCCGTAGGCATGGTATTAGTTTCCATTGCTACGCAGATGATACTCAGTTGTATATATCTTCCAATGCGGATGATATCACCACTACTCTCAAGATTGAGAGCTGCGTCCAGGACATTAAAAACTGGATGGCGTCTAATTTTCTTCAACTAAATTCTGATAAGACTGAGGTGCTGATTCTTGGGCCTAAAGCTGCTAGAAGCAGCTGGGCTGATATTCCCCTTACCCTAGATGGGTTTTCAGTAACACCCAAGTCTACCGCAAAAAAGCTTAGGTGTCACTATTGATTCGGATCTTTCATTTGACACACATATATGCAATGTCACTAAGGCTGCCTTTTTCCATTTACGTAATATCGCCAAGCTGAGACACTTACTTTCATTAGCTGATGCAGAGAAGCTGGTCCATGCTTTTGTCTCGTCAAGATTGGACTACTGTAATGGTCTTCTAATTGGATGCTCTAAACAGTCCATAAAGAAGCTACAACTTGTACAAAATGCTGCAGCTAGAGTCCTAACTAAGGCTAGAAAATTCGATCATATTAGTCCCACTCTCGCGGCATTACATTGGCTTCCGATTAAACATCGAATTGAATTTAAAATTCTTCTCTTAACCTATAAGGCGTTAAATGGTCTTGCCCCACAATATCTGAGTGAACTCATTGCTTACTACATCCCATCTCGCCCTTTACGCTCCCAAAATGCTGGATTTCTCTTAGTTCCAAAAATTTGTAAGACTACAGCCGGAGGCAGAGCTTTCTCCTTTAAAGCCCCTCAATTATGGAATAGCCTTCCAGCTCCAATCCGAGATTCTGACACAGTTCCAATCTTTAAATCTAGACTTAAGACTCATCTATATAATCAAGCCTTCAGTTAAATATTCCCCTAGTAAGGTGCGGGGCTCAGGGGCCCCCAGACGTTGAGATTTCTGGTAATCTGAGATGTTGATGCTGTCATCCAGCTGTGTCATGGCATCACTCTAGTTGTGACTGACTTGACTGGAAAGCAATGTCTCAGTGAGCCCTCATGACTGTGGTCACCTCTGGACCCCTCCCTTTAGTTAAGCTGCTATAGATTAGCCTGCCGGAGCTACATGCTAATCACTGGCACATGAGCTATGTACATTTAAATCAATGGTGGTTAAACTGACATCCTCACACTCAGTCTGTATTGTCCATCTTTTTGCATGCTTCTACCCAAGACGACTGCATGCAAGCACCTACAAGCACCTGGGAGATGGTCTGGCTCGCCGGTGGATGTACTGATGCCGGGGTTGGATGTACCATTGTCGTAAGGGGACGTGCTGATGCTGGCTCCTACCTGAGGTGCACCATCTGCACCAAAGGGACTGTGACTACTTGGCCGGGGAACAAGAACTTTAAGCTATAACTGTAGAACCACAGTTCTTGTTCACAAATACGGACTGGTGCTAACGGGCCGCCCAATGGAGGATGGGTTCCCTTTTGAGTCTTGGTCCTCCCAAGGTTTCTTCCTATTCCCCGCCATCTTAGGGAGTTTTTCCTTGCCACTGTCGCCTTTGGCTTACATTTACATTTACATTTACGGCATTTCGCAGACGCTCTTATCCAGAGCGACTTACAAAAGTACTATGTGTTCAGTCAGAATATGCATCTCTATCTAGTATAAACAGGTTTAAGTCCAAACTACTTGAGGTCAAGCACTGCCATAAACCGTTGCTAGTGCTGATGCCTAGAAAGAAGACAACAAAATATAAGATTAGACAATACCTATCAAGACTGAAATACCTACAAGACTACATGCAGTATAGTGCAATACTTAGCAAGTGTTCCTAAAGATAAAGTGCAATTACGCTTTATACCAATGCTTCAGTTGATTTGTGCTTATAAGTGCTTTACAAAGAGATGGGTCTTCAGGCTGCGTTTAAAAACCGCGAGAGAGTTCGCTGTTCGGACAGCCAGTGGAAGTTCGTTCCACCATCTGGGTGCCAGGACAGAGAAGCATCTTGTCGCGTGTCTTCCTTGAATCTTGAGGGATGGCGGGTCAAGTCGAGCCGTACTTGAAGCGCGAAGGGCTCGAGGTGCGGATCGACTTTTGACCATTTCCATAAGGTATGGAGGAGCTGGTCCATTTTTGGCTTTGTAGGCAAGCATCAGAATTTTAAACTGAATGCGAGCAGCCACAGGAAGCCAGTGAAGGGAGCGCAGCATGTCATGGAGTGACATGAGTGAACTTGGGTAGATTGAAGACAAGTCTTGCTGCTGCATTCTGGATCAGTTGCAAGGGCCTGATGGCCTGCAGAGGAAGACCAGCCAGGAGTGAGTTGCAGTAGTCGAGCCTTGAAATGACAAGAGACTGGACAAGCACCTGGGAGGCCTCCTGAGAAAGGAAGGGTCGGATACGTCCGGATGTTGTAGAGAAAATATCTGCATGACCGAGTCAGGTTCGTAATATGGGCAGAGAATGACAACTGGTCATCCAGAGTCACCCCAAGGTTTCTTGCATCTTTAGACGGTACAATCAAAGAGTTCTCGAATGAGATGGCAAGATCCTGCTGAGGACCTGTAGCTCCAGGGATGAACAGCAGCTCAGTCTTGCTGGGATTGAGCTTTAGATGATGAGCTGTCATCCATGAAGAGATGTCAGTCAGACATGCAGAGATACGACTGCAAACCCGAGTATCAGATGGTGGGAAGGAAAGCATTAGTTGAGTGTCATCAGCATAGCAGTGGTACGAGAAACCATGAGAGGTAATTACATCACCAAGAGAACGGGTGTAGAGTGAAAAGAGGAGAGGACCTAGCACTGAGCCTTGAGGGACACCAGTAAGGAGCCTGCAAGGAGCAGATGTAGATCCTCTCCATGTTACCTGGTAAGAACGCCTCTCTAGATAGGACTCAAACCACTTCCATGCAGAGCCCGCGATTCCCAGGTCGGCGAGGACAGATAGGAGGATCTTGTGGTTCACCGTGTCGAAAGCTGCAGAGAGGTCCAGAAGGATCAGGACCGATGACAGTTTGGATGATCTTGCAGTCTGGAGCTTCTCAGTCACCGCTATGAGGGCTGTTTCTGTTGAGTGTGCTGGTTTGAAGCCCGACTGGTTGGGGTCCTGGAGCAGGTTCTGAGTGAGAAAGAGAGACAGTTGGTTGTATACAGCTCGCTCTAGAATTTTTGATAGGAACGAAAGGAGTGATACCGGGTCGGTAGTTGCAGACACACGAGCTGTCCAGGGTGGGCTTCTTCAGAATTGGGACCACTCTGGCAGTCTTGAATGCAGCTGGGACCTGGCCTGATGACAAGGAGCTGTTCATGATGAACGTGATGAAGGGCAGTAGATCTATGGAGACTGTCTGGAAGAGTGTGGATGGAATGGGATCCAGTGGGCAGGTTGTCGGGTTGCTGGATTTAAGTAGCTGTAGGACCTCGTCTGTGGATAGAGGAGAAAAATAAGTTAAGGAATTAATGGCAGGAGGAGGAGTATTGGTCAAGGAAGTAGAGAAAGAGGAAAACGACTGACGGATTTTGTTACCCTTCTCCTCAAAGAAGGTGACAAAATCGGCTTGCTCATTAGGGATCTGGACCCATACAATTTGTAAAGCTGCTTTGAGACAACATGTGTTGTAAAAAGCGCTATATAAATAAAATTGACTTGACTAAATGAGTATATGGGTGTATAAAACCCTCAAGGTATTTGTAATTGTCACTCTTGATGATGATCTCACTGAGGGGTTCAGGCCTATGCCTATGATAAATGAAGGAGAGTTCTGTAAAATCATCTCTCAGTTAGGAAAACACTCCAGTGCACATCTCTTTGTACATCATCTGCAGAGAATTAAAACCAACAATACATTCATTTTCTTGCACCTATTATGTAACTTGGGCACAGTAATCAGGCTAATGAAATCCTCTGCACTGGTAAGACTTCATGTCAGGCCCCTGTGTCAGAATGAACATTTTTCTTCAACCAAATATTCCAGAACTCACTATGTGGACAAACAGCACACAGTATTTTATATTGAGGATTCCACACCAAATTATACTGTAATACTTCAGCTATGTGCAGAACCAGATTAAGCAATGTTTTTATACTGTAGTTTACTGTAAAATATATGTAAATGAAACAGTGTGAAAGATAACAAGTAAAAACATCATTTTGTTATTGTCACGTTACAGCCCCTGACCCCTCCCTCAGGACTCTGTGTAGGCCAGTCAAGTTTATCCACACAAGACTCTGCCATCCATGTCTTTATGCTTTGTGCACTTTGTGCAATGTGGGATGTAGTGATAATTATTCCTAAAAATATTTAGGAAAGATAAGTAAGCTCAATAAAATGTCAGACTGTTGTAGTTAATTTAGTGCATTAAGAGTGGTTACTATTGGGACAAAGCGTTTGTAGGTCTCAGGACCACCTATATGGATGTTTTTAACATACTTCTGATATATTATTTACTTGTAATTTGGTTATTTTGTAAATTCGAGTCAAATTACATTAAACAAGCTTGTAAAATATGTAACATTTTATATGTAAAATGAGTTCCAAAATGACATGATCAACCCACTGATGGTCATTGAGTGCAGCTAGGGAGTCACTGTATAAAAACAAGATTGGATGGCTTGTGTCTCCATCTGTAGTGAACAACAAGAGAAAACAATGACACTGATGCAAAAAACTATACTCAGTCTAACTAATTATAAACAATGTAAGTATTGTTTTAATTCCAATATAATGCTTCAATTAAACAGTAAAACTTACAATTTAAAAATGTACTTTTCAGCAGCCATTTGGCTGGTTGTTCCTGATCACTAAATGGTAGTTGGTGAAAAGGAAATACGATATAATAAGAAGGACAACAGACGTCACACAATGGACTCAGGACGACACACATTATAATGGACTCAGAACAACACACACAATGATGGACTCAAGCAACACAATCATGGATTCAGGGCAACACAATCGAGGGGAGCGCTACAGGGAACGGATCAGTCCACTGACATGTGTTTCGTAATGTATAATGCTTAAACATTTAAAGAGATGCCTGTGATTTCAGTGAATGTGTATGGTCAAGATATGTTTTTAGTTGATTCAGGGGCGCGTCATTCAGTGACTAGGAAGCAAGACTTTATTAATGTACCGCCACTGTCAGGGAGAAAATTAAGTACAAAAGGGGCATCGGGGAGGTTGTGGCACTCACGGCAGTGATCAGATGTGTGTGTGGATCAGGACGACAGGTCCTTCATAGCTCTTACCTTTCCAGTGTTTGCCCTGAAAACTTAATGGGGAGAGATTTAATGTTTGAAACGTGTGTAACTGTTTCCTCCACTAGTGAGGGGCTACAAACTGAGCTTGCTGATGATGATTTGACAGTCGTGCAATATGCACCGGGGCGCCGCTGTATGTGTATAATTGTAAACGGTGTACTAACACTAACACGAAGCGACTGAGATGCTGATAGCACAAACTGAGGAGCACATGCGAGATTTTACCCTCACAGCATTATGAAGGCGGAGGACCTTCAGGTAACAGCTAAAGTGTGTGATGGACGTGATTTGAGCTACATGCTAATCACTGGCACATGAGCTATGTACATTTAAATCAATGGTGGTTAAACTGACATCCTCACACTCAGTCTGTATTGTCCATCTTTTGCATGCTTCTACCCAAGACGACTGCATGCAAGCACCTACAAGCACCTGGGAGATGGTCTGGCTCGCCGCTGCATGTACTGATGCCGGGTTGGATGTACCATTGTCGTGGGGGACGTGCTGATGCTGGCTCCTACCTGAGGTATCTGCACCAAAGGGACTGTGACTACTTGGCCGGGGAACAAGAACTTTAAGCTATAACTGTAGAACCACCTTCTTGTTCACAAATACGGACTGGTGCTAACGGGCCGCCCAATGGAGGATGGGTTCCCTTTGAGTCTTGGTCCTCCCAAGGTTTCTTCCTATTCCCCGCCATCTTAGGGAGTTTTCCTTGCCACTGTCGCCTTTGGCTTACATTTACATTTACATTTGGCTGGCATTTAGGACGCTCTTATCCAGAGCGACTTACAAAAGTACTATGTGTTCAGTCAGAATATGCATCTCTATCTAGTATAAACAGGTTTAAGTCCAAACTACTTGAGGTCAAGCACTGCCATAAACCGTTGCTAGTGCTGATGCCTAGAAAGAAGACAACAAAATATAAGATTAGACAATACCTATCAAGACTGAAATACCTACAAGACTACATGCAGTATAGTGCAATACTTAGCAAGTGTTCCTAAAGATAAAGTGCAATTACGCTTTTATACCAATGCTTCAGTTGATTTGTGCTTATAAGTGCTTTACAAAGAGATGGGTCTTCAGGCTGCGTTTAAAAACCGCGAGAGAGTTCGCTGTTCGGACAGCCAGTGGAAGTTCGTTCCACCATCTGGGTGCCAGGACAGAGAAGCATCTTGTCGCGTGTCTTCCTTGAATCTTGAGGGATGGCGGGTCAAGTCGAGCCGTACTTGAAGCATATGGAGGAGCTGGTCCATTTTTGGCTTTGTAGGCAAGCATCAGAATTTTAAACTGAATGCGAGCAGCCACAGGAAGCCAGTGAAGGGAGCGCAGCATGTCATGGAGTGACATGAGTGAACTTGGGTAGATTGAAGACAAGTCTTGCTGCTGCATTCTGGATCAGTTGCAAGGGCCTGATGGCCTGCAGAGGAAGACCAGCCAGGAGTGAGTTGCAGTAGTCGAGCCTTGAAATGACAAGAGACTGGACAAGCACCTGGGAGGCCTCCTGAGAAAGGAAGGGTCGGATACGCCGGATGTTGTAGAGAAAATATCTGCATGACCGAGTCAGGTTCGTAATATGGGCAGAGAATGACAACTGGTCATCCAGAGTCACCCCAAGGTTTCTTGCATCTTTAGACGGTACAATCAAAGAGTTCTCGAATGAGATGGCAAGATCCTGCTGAGGACCTGTAGCTCCAGGGATGAACAGCAGCTCAGTCTTGCTGGGATTGAGCTTTAGATGATGAGCTGTCATCCATGAAGAGATGTCAGTCAGACATGCAGAGATACGACTGCAAACCCGAGTATCAGATGGTGGGAAGGAAAGCATTAGTTGAGTGTCATCAGCATAGCAGTGGTACGAGAAACCATGAGAGGTAATTACATCACCAAGAGAACGGGTGTAGAGTGAAAAGAGGAGAGGACCTAGCACTGAGCCTTGAGGGACACCAGTAAGGAGCCTGCAAGGAGCAGATGTAGATCCTCTCCATGTTACCTGGTAAGAACGCCTCTCTAGATAGGACTCAAACCACTTCCATGCAGAGCCCGCGATTCCCAGGTCGGCGAGGACAGATAGGAGGATCTTGTGGTTCACCGTGTCGAAAGCTGCAGAGAGGTCCAGAAGGATCAGGACCGATGACAGTTTGGATGATCTTGCAGTCTGGAGCTTCTCAGTCACCGCTATGAGGGCTGTTTCTGTTGAGTGTGCTGGTTTGAAGCCCGACTGGTTGGGGTCCTGGAGCAGGTTCTGAGTGAGAAAGAGAGACAGTTGGTTGTATACAGCTCGCTCTAGAATTTTTGATAGGAACGAAAGGAGTGATACCGGTCGGTAGTTGCAGACACACGAGCTGTCCAGGGTGGGCTTCTTCAGAATTGGGACCACTCTGGCAGTCTTGAATGCAGCTGGGACCTGGCCTGATGACAAGGAGCTGTTCATGATGAACGTGATGAAGGGCAGTAGATCTATGGAGACTGTCTGGAAGAGTGTGGATGGAATGGGATCCAGTGGGCAGGTTGTCGGGTTGCTGGATTTAAGTAGCTGTAGGACCTCGTCTGTGGATAGAGGAGAAAAATAAGTTAAGGAATTAATGGCAGGAGGAGGAGTATTGGTCAAGGAAGTAGAGAAAGAGGAAAACGACTGACGGATTTTGTTAACCTTCTCCTCAAAGAAGGTGACAAAATCCTCCGGGGTAAGGGAAGAGGGTGGTGGGGGAGAGGGGGGTTTGAGAAGAGAGGAAAAGATACTAAAGAGCCTGCGTGGATCCGATGCTGATGCTTCCAGTTTCTCCTTGTAGAAGGATGACTTGGCAGCAGTAACCTCTGTTGAGAACTTGTAAAGCAGAGCCTGATAGGAGTGTAGGTCAGAGTCAAGCTGGGACTTCCTCCACTTCCTCTCTGCCTTTCTTAGCTCTCTCCGGTTGCTGCGTAGGACTTCAGTCAGCCACGGGGCAGGTGGAGCCACGGGGCAGGTGGCTTGATAAGACCCTCAAGGTATTTGTTATTGTCGCTCTTGATGATGATCTCACTGAGGGGTTCAGGCCTATGCCTATGATAAATGAGGAAGAGTTCTGTAAAATCATCTCTCAGTTAGGAAAACACTCCAGTGCACATCTCTTTGTACATCATCTGCAGAGAATTAAAACCAACAATACATTCATTTTCTTGCACCTATTATGTAACTTGGGCACAGTAATCAGGCTAATGAAATCCTCTGCACTGGTAAGACTTCATGTCAGGCCCCTGTGTCAGAATGAACATTTTTCTTCAACCAAATATTCCAGAACTCACTATGTGGACAAACAGCACACAGTATTTTATATTGAGGATTCCACACCAAATTATACTGTAATACTTCAGCTATGTGCAGAACAAGATTAAGCAATGTGTTTATACTGTAGTTTACTGTAAAATATATGTAAATGAAACAGTGTGAAAGATAACAAGTTATTGTCACGTTACAGCCCCTGACCCCTCCCTCAGGACTCTGTGTAGGCCAGTCAAGTTTATCCACACAAGACTCTGCCATCCATGTCTTTATGCTTTGTGCACTTTGTGCAATGTGGGATGTAGTGATAATTATTCCTAAAAATATTTAGGAAAGATAAGTAAGCTCAATAAAATGTCAGACTGTTGTAGTTAATTTAGTGCATTAAGAGTGGTTACTATTGGGACAAAGCGTTTGTAGGTCTCAGGACCACCTATATGGATGTTTTAACATACTTCTGATATAGTATTTACTTGTAATTTGGTTATTTTGTAAATTCGAGTCAAATCACATTAAACAAGCTTATAAAATATGTAACATTTTATATGTAAAATGAGTTCCAAAATGACATGATCAACCCACTGATGGTCATTGAGTGCAGCTAGGGAGTCACTGTATAAAACAAGATTGGATGGCTTGTGTCTCCATCTGTAGTGAACAACAAGAGAAAAACAATGACACTGATGCAAAAAAACTATACTCAGTCTAACTAATTATAAACAATGTAAGTATTGTTTTAATTCCAATATAATGCTTCAATTAAACAGTAAAACTTACAATTTAAAAATTTACTTTTCAGCAGCCATTTGGCTGGTTGTTCCTGATCACTAAATGGTAGTTGGTGAAAAGGAAATACGATATAATAAGAAAAAGACAACAGTTATAACGTTGTTGACACAATGGACTCAGGACGACACACATTATAATGGACTCAGAACAACACACACAATGATGGACTCAAGCAACACAATCATGGATTCAGGGCAACACAATCGACTGGGGGCACCATTTTTACAGGGAACGGATCAGTCCACTGACATGTGTTTCGTAATGTATAATGCTTAAACATTTAAAGAGATGCCTGTGATTTCAGTGAATGTATGGTCAAGATATGTTTTTAGTTGATTCAGGGGCGGTCATTCAGTGACTAGGAAGCAAGACTTTATTAATGTACCGCCACTGTCAGGGAGAAAATTAAGTACAAAAGGGGCATCGGGGAGGTTGTGGCACTCACGGCAGTGATCAGATGTGTGTGTGGATCAGGACGACAGGTCCTTCATAGCTCTTACCTTTCCAGTGTTTGCCCTGAAAACTTAATGGGGAGAGATTTAATGTTTGAAACGTGTGTAACTGTTTCCTCCACTAGTGAGGGGCTACAAACTGAGCTTGCTGATGATGATTTGACAGTGGTGCAATATGCACCGGGGGCGCCGCTGTATGTGTATAATTGTAAACGGTGTACTAACACTAACACGAGCAACTGAGATGCTGATAGCACAAACTGAGGAGCACATGCGAGATTTTACCCTCACAGCATTATGAAGGCGGAGGACCTTCAGGTAACAGCTAAAGTGTGTGATGGGCGTGATTTGAGCTATGAGAGAATGTGGTTGTGAGATGTATATTGGTCCCCATTACATTCGTACTCTGGTATTATGGTTAAACTGTCTGTGCAAGTGCTGAGCTCCCACTCACACCCTCAGCTCCTTTATCTGCTCAGGACACAGCAGCAGCGCTGCGGTTGCCAAGTGTGTTGCTGTCAGCTTACTAACATCCCTCCCCGTGTGTCCTGAGCAAAACCTGTTGACACATGGCAGAGTGCAGCTGCTGGTTTGGGAAAATGCGGCAATTGCATAATTGGAAAGAGACTGAAAATTGTCGTCTTTTCCAACAGTGCTTTGTCAGTTCAAAATGCATTTGGGAACCGTTATTGATGCTGAGCGCAGCGTGATGAAATGTGAGGAGAAGAAGTGCAGGTTCAATCCTGTGGGTATTTTCTCACAGCGGTGGCACCACGGTCAGTTT
Source organism: Brachyhypopomus occidentalis (assembly GCA_020368025.1). Lineage (NCBI taxonomy): Eukaryota > Metazoa > Chordata > Actinopteri > Gymnotiformes > Hypopomidae > Brachyhypopomus > Brachyhypopomus occidentalis. The sequence goes on along the minus strand of JAGXOD010000419.1, from coordinate 13,503 downwards.
CCCTCTACACAGAGCCAGCTGCAGAGTCAGCTACCCGACCTGGGGAGCTGCCCCCAAGACTAGCTGAGGTGCCCCCCGTGGTGTGGGCATCAGGGAAATATGATGGCGGCCTTGTTAAAGGCGCCACCCCAGTAGTGATTATTCCCAAGTCTGATTTTAGGCCCAAACAGGCCCAATACCCGTTGAGGCCCAAGGCAACTGAAGGCATCAGGCCTGTGTGTGAGGCAATGAGAGAGAGAAGGACATAATAGTGCCATGTCCAAATTCATCTGTCAGGACTCCTATTTCTCCGGTCAAAAAGGCCAGGCAGCCCCCTCAGACGGATGAATGGAGATTTGTGCAAGATCTGCAAGCTGTAAATGCTGCAGTTGTTCCTAGAGCCCCGAATGTGCCCAACCCACATACAACACTGAGTCAAGTCTCCTCAGACGCCAAATGGGTTTCAGTCATTGGTTTATCAAATGCTTTTTTCAGCATTCCTGTGCATCCTGATAGTCAGTACTGGTTTACTTTCATGTTCAACAGACAGCCCTACACATTCACCACACTGTGTCAAGGCTACTGTGAGTCACCCACTATATACAATCAAGCCATAAAACAGAGTCTTGATCCCCTGGAATTGTCCCAGGGGACTAATTTAATCCAATTTGTGCATGATCTTCTTTTGGCTTCTCCCACACAGCAGCAGTGCATTAATGACAGCATCAAATCGTTAAAACACCTGGCTGACGAAGGTCACAAGGTGAGACGTACCAAGCTTCAGTTTGTACTGCCCACAGTGGTTTTTAGGACATGACGTCTCTGCACTCTTGCAGCATCAGGAACGGAAGCAATTGTGAAAATTCCCAAACCACAAACTGTTAAACAGCTTATGTCATTTTTAGGGATGTGTTCTTACTGTCGTTCCTTCATCCCTAACTATTCTCGTGTTGAATCTTCTTTGCGGGCTCTGACCCGCCGACCAGCCACATCAGCTGTCGAATGGACTCCAGAGGCTGAGGAGGCCTTCGTGGCTTTACAGACGGCCCTGGTCCTGTTTCCTGACCCAACACGACCTCACACGCAGACCGTGGATGAAAAGAACGGTTGTGTGACTTCTGTTCTCCTACAGAAACATGGAGACTGACAGAGACCTGTTGCTTATTTTTCATGTAAGCTGGACCCCGTTGCGGCGGGACTTCCAGTTTGTCTGCGCACTGTGGCCGCGGCAGAGAAAGCGATGGCGGCGTCCAGAGACATTGTGGGCTATTCTACATTGGCCTTATTAGTCCCAAACTCCGTTTCACTTCAGGTATGCAGGTATAGAAGGTATGATTTCCGTGATTGCCTCACTAATTCTGATTGCACATCATAAGCTTGTGTTGGACCTCCTGGATGCTCTCCAATCACCATCCGCTATTGCTGTGTGTAAATGTGCTGCCCACATGAACGGCGCCTGATTCTGGTTCTAGAGGGAACCAAGCTGTGGATGCAGCTGCCAAGAGACCTGCTCTGCAACCCCCCTCACAAGTTCCTCTCCTGACCTTGCAGCTCACCCCCTCCCTTCCCCTCACAGACCTACAGCGCACAGCCACACAGGAAGAGAGGGCGGTCTGGAGGAAAGCAGGCTGTGCTTTTGGGGATGGCGTGTGGCGATGTCCTCTGGGCCGGCCGTGTTTGCCTATATTCATATTCAAGTTTTCTTGATTATGTGTCCAAAGGGGGGATGATTGAATTGACCCATGGGAAATCACCTATGTGTCCAAAATTCTGGGATGATTGATCACAGTTACAGACCCAGATGGTTCAACACCTGAGAACCGTTTGACCACTTGCAGATGGATTTTGCACAGTGAATGATTGTAGATATGTTTAAAAGTTTGAGGTTTTACCCACAGCACAACACAGTGTGGGGCCCTGGTAAGGAAATCACAGATGCAACAAATATCTAGTGATAACAAACCAACACCTGAGAACCGTTTGACCACTTGCAGATGGATTTTGTACCATTTTCCTTTCCTCAGTACCATATTCAACTGCTTAATGGCAGGACTGGGGTACATTTCAGTCTTTCTCTTTAATGGACAGAAGTAAGCAAATGTACATCACACAAAACATAAAACACTTTACATAAGTTGCAATTTAACCTGCAAAATCCAACACAAAATCCAATACTTTTTCCCAGGTATGATATATCAATATGTGGTCATCTGCTACCCTCTACTGGACAAATACAGGAACTGCCAGAAAATTTCAGCATAAATGTAAAATTTGGGATAAAACTGTAAAATGTAGAAGCAGGTTCTACACTGCACGGTTAACTACTCTGCATCCAATCACAGGCCTTTATTTTCCATAAGCCTAGAAATGCAGAGAAGTCAGCAACTGTTGTGGCCTGTGTGAGTGACCCAGGAGAGACCTGTGTGAGTACCAGAGACCCAGGAGAGACCTGTGTGAGTACCAGAGACCAAGGAGAGACCTGTGAGTACCAGAGAGTACTGTGTGTGTGAGAGAGAGAGAGACAGAACTGTTATCTATGTGGCTGTGTGAGAGAGACAGACAGACCTGTTATCAAGGTGTGTGTATGAGTGTAAGAGAGAGAGACAGACAGACCTGTTACCTCAGTTCCTGTGGGTGTGAGAGAGAAACAGACAGAACTGTTGTCTAGATGCATATGTGGGTGAGACAGAGAGACAGACCTGTTATCTACTTGCCTGTGTGTGAGAGAGACAGACAGACAGACCTGTTATCTAGGTGTGTATGCATTAGACAGAAAGGTGTGTGTGTGCATGTGAGAGAGTGAAAGAGAGACAGAGAAAACAATAATAATATTTATTGTATTTTATTGTAAGAATTCTTCAGCGTTACATTCATACTGTACAACATCTGCATCTGTATCAGTCCAACACACAGAAAATGAAAAACCTTTCACAGTTTCCACATATTTCCACCTTTAATGTGTAGATTTGTACAGAGTTGAACACAGTGAGGTGGTGATTCCACAGCATGTGTAACTTGTAGAACAGGATTTATGTCATATGTACAGAAATCACCTGCAGCTCAACAGTCCTTTATTGGAGCATCAGAGTGCTGATTTACACACTGTCATTTCCCACCAGCAACAGAGAACCAACACAAAACCTACACACACAATCTCAGCTCAGCTCACTGGAAGAGCTCTCTACTCAAATATAGTGTGTGTGTGTGTGTGTGTGAGAGAGAGAGAGAGAGATGCTGCATGTATGAGTTAGACTGTGTGGGAGAGATGTGTTTGCATGTGAGAGAAAGACAGGTGTGTGTTTGTGGGTGCGTGCATGTGTGTGTGTGCGCGTCAGAGAGAGAGAGAGAGAGGAAAGACGTGTTACAGAGAGAAAGACGTGTGTGTCTGTGTGTGTGAGAGAGAGAGAGAGAGAGAGAGAGAGAGAGTGTGTGTGTGAGACAGTCCTGTTAGCTAGGTGTGTGTGTGTGTGTGTGTGTGTGTGAGAGAGAGAGAGAGAGAGAAAAAGGGGTGTATGAGACAGTCCTGTTGTGTGTGTGTGTGTGTGTGCAAGAGATTTTGTTCTCCAGTTGTGTGTGCAGAGGAGTGTGTGTTTCCATGGAGACTCAGGTGTTGCTCCAGTACACAGGAGGTTATTCTAGCTCACACACACACACTGAGGAGTCAGAACCCCAAACCCTAAACCCTGCATAGAGGGGCTCAGTGAATGTGGAGTGGAGTGTGTGTAAGTGTGTGAGTGTGTGTGTGTGAGAGGAGACGCTGTAGAAGGACAGAGTGCCGGCCGGCCAGTCCAGATACACTCCTACTCTGTTGGAGCTGGAGGGGGCAGAGATGTCAGTGCAGTTCTTATTGTGCAGGACAGTGTATCTGTTATTATAGCAGTGCAGCATCCAGGACTTTATATTGTATCCAAACCTACAGTCATAACTGCGTCCTTTCCTGCTGATTCCTTTATATGTCACTGCTATACCAGCAGCTCCACTCCACTCAGCCTCCCAGTAACAGCGTCCAGTCAGACTCTCTCTACACATCACCTGAGCCCAGCCATCAAATCTCTCTGGATGATCAGGATACGTCTGCTGCTCCTTCACACGCGTCACCTTTCTGTTCCCCTCAGACAGAGAGAGAAGTGTGTGTGCTGTGTTTGGGTCCAGTGTGAGCTCACACGCATCTGCACACAAGAAGAGACATTAGAGGAGACGACACAAATACTGTGTGTGTGAATATGTAAATGTATCTATGTGTGTGGGTGTGTGTGTATATGTATCAGTGAGTGAGTGTGTGTGTGTGTGTGTGTGTGTGTGTGTGTATATGTATCTATGTGTGTGTGTGTGTGTGTGTGTGTGTGTGTGTGTGTGTGTATATGTATCTGTGTGTGTGTGTGTGGTGTGTGTGTGTGTGTGTATATATATTTATATATATGTGTGTGTGTGTGTGTGTGTGTATATATATATTTATGTATCTGTGTGGGGGTGTGTGTATCTGTATCAGTGAGTGTGTGTGTGTGTGTGTGTGTGTGTGTGTGTGTGTATATATTTATGTATCTGTGTGGGGGTGTGTGTATGTGTGTCAGTGTGTGTGTGTGTGTGTGTGTGTGTGTGTGTGTGTGTGTACGCAAGTATAAACATAAAGACAAAAGACAGTATTAAGAGCCAAAATGATTTGTAAATATTTAATAATCAGTAATCGTCTATTTGATTGTCCTCACTGGTTGTCCCTCAGGTAGTGACAGGCTGACACGTATCGTGCTGCGTGTGTGATCAGTTCACATTTCTCACCTAGTATAAACAGCAGTTTCTCTGTGTCACTGCAGCGCTGGAACTCAGGGGAGATGCTCAGTACCTTCCTGTAGGATTCCTTTATAACTGCATCATATTTAGGACATTCAGTAAGAAAGTGCAGCTACATCTCCACCACTGAGAGCTCACAGTAGAAACACATCTCTCTGGCCTCTCTGGGTAACCAGCTCTGTCTGTGCCGACCAGTTTCAGTGGCCAGACTGTGCTCACTGAGTCTGTACATTGTCAATATCTTCCTCAGTTTCTTGTTGTTGATTGTTGTCAGGTAGGTCGCCAATGTGTAGTCTCGATTTAGGGTCAAATAGCATTGGAGTTTGTGTTGTTGTTGTGTAGTTTCAGTCCAATAGGTGATGTAATTTTGTTTTTGGTTGGTGATAATTTGATTGGGTCTAATGTTTTGAGTGAGTGTGTGGACAAGCTGATTATTGTCCATGATGGTGTTTGGTTTTAGGTCACTGAGACTCAGGACCCTCTGACTGAGGGGACTCCTTTCCATGTTCAGTTCCTGACTAGCCAGTGCTTTATAATGGAGGGATTGGGGATTACTAGATTTGGTATGTTTCCAAAAATGTGTAGCTCTTTTCTGAATATTTAATATAAGTGGATATTGTCCTAATTCTGCTCTGCAGGCATTATTGGGGGTTTTTCTCTGTACATGTAGAATATTTTTACAGAAGTCTGTATGCAGGGTTTCAATTGGATGTTTATCCCAATTTATGAAATTGTCATTTGTCAGGGGTCCCCACACCTCACTGCAATATAATGCAATCGGTTCAATTACTGATTTGAATAATTTAAGCCATATTTAATTGGTATTTCAAATTTGATTAATTTTTGTTTTTTTAACAAACAGGGCTCTTCTTGCTTTTTCTTTGAGCTCCTTCACAGCCAAAACTCCCTGTAGAACTAATTGTAATCCCTAGATAAGTATATGTTTTGGTTTGTTCAATGTTGGTGTTGTTAAATGTAAAAACATAATCCCCTTGACTTTTGCTTCTCTTCTGAAATATTACTATTTTTGTTTTTTTGTGGTTTATTTTCAGTACCCAATTTTCACAAAATGTTTTCAATATGTCTAAACTTTGCTGTAGCCCCTCTCTGGTGGGGGACAGCAGAACGAGATCATCTGCATGAAGGAGGCATTTAACTGTGGCATCACCCATAGAGAGGCCGGGGATTTCATCAGCCTGATCAAGTTGTTCTCTCTCTCTCTCACACACAAACACACATGCACCTAGATAACAGGACTGTGTCTCACACACACATGCACCTAGATAACAGGACTGTGTCTCACACACACATGCACCTAGATAACAGGACTGTCTCTCTCTCACACACACATGCACCTAGATAACAGGACTGTCTCTCTCTCACACACACACATGCACCTAGATAACAGGACTGTCTCTCTCTCACACACACATGCACCTAGATAACAGGACTGTCTCTCTCTCTCTCTCTCACACACACACCGTTCTTTCTCTCATACAGTCAATTTAAATTCTGAAAACTTTTATTCCCACACTCAAACATGTGTACACACTCACCACAGTGTCTGCAGACTCTTAGTAATACTTTAGAAGTATATATGTACTAAAGTAAAAATGACCAAATTTAAAGTGACGAAACGCAAAAATAAAAGCATATTGAATATCTTGCAGCGTTTTCCTTCCCCTGGTCCCGCACTGTTTCCATGGTTTCCCCGTTGTCTGTCACGCCCCTGTACCGTGTTTCCCTGCCCCTTGATTATTGTTCCCACCTGTGTCTTGTTAAGCATTTCAGTGTTTTTATTCCCCGTCGTGTCTAGTCTCGTGTCGGTCATTGTTTCTGGTTGTGTCGTGTCTGTAAGTCGTTCTTGTGATCCTGCCTGTCCTGCTGTTTAAGTGTGTTTTCCTACATTTGTCTCTAAATATACTTATTCATAACATTACACCCATATATTTCATATTAAAATGTTCACAACAATCTCAGCCCTCATCCCAATGAGGTTACATTTGACTTAGAGAATTGCATAAATAAATTATATGGTCCTAAAGCTGAAATTGAGGTCCGATTTTCAAATTCTTCTCGTATGAAACCTTTACTGAGTTTGCAAAGGTGTTGGCTTCACAAAAATAGTGAAATATTTAAATAAACTAGTATACGTAGATTGACCAGTAAATTGAGAGCTTTGCCTTTTTGCTCAGCTCTCTCTTCACCACAACGGTCCGGTACAGCGACCGCAATACTGCAGCCGCAGCACCGATCCGCCTGTCAATCTCTCGTTCCATCCTTCCCACACTCGTGAACAAGAACCCGAGATACTTAAACTCCTCCACTTGAGGCAAGGACTCACTCCCGACCCAGAGAGGGCACTCCACCCTTGTCTGACTGAGTACCATGGTCTCAGTTTTAGAGGTGCTGACTCTCATCCCAGCCGTCTCGCACTCGGCTGCAAACTGATCCAGCGAGAGCTGTAGGTCTCGGCCCGATGATGCCAACAGGACCACATCATCTGCAAAGAGAAGGCGTGGAATCCTGAGGCCACCAAACCGAACCCCCTCCGCCACTTGGCTACGCCGAGAAATTCTGTCCATAAAAGTTATGAACAGAACCGGTGACAAAGGGCAGCCTTGGCGGAGTCCAACTCCCACCGAAACCAGTCTGACTTACTGCCGGCCATGCGAACCAAACTCCTGCTCCGTTTGTACAGGGACTGGGTAGCCCGTAGCAACGGGCCCCGCACCCTATACCCCCGAGCACCCCCAGAGGAATCCCCGAGGGACACGGTCGAATGCCTTTTCCAAATCCACAAAGCACATGTGGACTGGTTGAGCAAACTCCCATGCACCCTCTAGGACCCTCGCAAGGGTGAAAAGTTGGTCCAGTGTTCCACGACCAGGACGGAATCCACATTGTTCCTCTTGTAACTGAGATTCGACTATCGAACGGACTCTCTTCTCCAGAACCCCTGCATAGACCTTACCGGGAGGCTGAGAAGTGTGATCCCCGATAGTTGGAGCACACTCTCCGGTCCCCTTTCTTAAAAAGGGGAACCACCACCCCGGTTTGCCAATCCAGAGGCACTGCCCCCGATGTACACGCCGATGTTGCAAAGACGTGTCAACCAAGACAGTCCCACAACATCCAGAGCCTTAAGGAACTCAGGACGGATCTCATCCACCCCCCGGAGCCTTGGCTCCAAGGAGTTTCACAACTACCCTGGTCACCTCAGCCCTAGTGATGGGCAAACCCCCGCCCGAGTCCTCTGGTTCTGCTTCCTCTATGGAAGACGTGGTGGTGGGATTGAGAAGATCCTCGAGTATTCCTTCCACCGCCTAATGACATCCCCAGTCGAGGTCAGCAGATCCCCAGCCTCACTGTATACAGTGTTGGTCGGGAACGCTTTCCCCTGAGTTGCCTGACGGTTTGCCAGAACCTCCTCGGGCCGATCGAAAGTCGCTTTCCATGGTCTCACCAAACTCTTCCCACACCCGAGTTTTTGCCTCTGCGACAGTCAAAGCCGCGATCCGCTTGGCCCCCTGTACCTGTCTGCTGCCTCCAAAGTCCCACGGGCCAACCAGGCCCGATAGGACTCTTTCTTCAGCATGACGGCCTCCCTTACCCGAGGTGTCCACCACCGGGTTTTGGGATTGCCGCCACGACAGGCACCGACAACCTTGCGGCCACAGCTCCGATCTGCCGCATTGACAATAGAAGCACGGAACCAAGCCCACTCAGACTCAATGTTTCCGGCCTCCCTCGGGATGCGGTCAAAGCTTTGTCGGATGTGGGAGTTAAAGACCTTTCTGACAGGTTCCTCTGCCAGACGTTCCCAGCAAACCCTCACAATACGTTTGGGTCTGCCAGGTCTGTCTGGCATCCTCGCCCGCCATCTGATCCAACTCACCACTAGGTGGTGATCGGTTGACAGCTCAGCTCCTCTCTTTACCCGAGTGTCCAAGACACGGTCGCAAGTTCGACGATACGATTACAAAATCGATCATCGAACTGCGACCTAAGGTGTCCTGGTGCCATGTGCACTTATGGACACCTCTGTGCTCAAACATGGTGTTCGTTATTGACAAACTGTGACGAGCACAGAAGTCCAACAACAGAACACCACTGGTTCAGATCGGAGAGGCCGTTCCTCCCAATCACGCCCTTCCAGGTCCCACTGTCATTGCCCACGTGAGCATTGAAGTCCCCCAGCAGAACAATGGAATCCCCAGAAGGGGCACCTTCCAGTACCCCCTCCAAGGACTCCAAGAAGGCCGGGTACTCCGAACTGCCATTCGGTGCATAAGCACAAACAACAGTCAGAGCCCTTTCCCCGACCCTAAGGCGCAGGGAAGCAACCCTCTTATCCACTGGGGAAAACCCCAACACACAGGCAGCGAGCCGGGGAGCTATGAGTAAGCCCACTCCAGCCCTCCGCCTTTCACCCTGGGCAACTCCAGAAAAGAATAAAGTCCAGCCTCTCTCGAGAGGATTGGTTCCAGAACCCAGACTGTGTGTGGAGGTGAGCCCAACTATATCTAGTTGGTATCTCTCAGCCTCACACACCAGCTCAGGCTCCTTCCCACCCAGAGAGGTTACGTTCCATGTCCCAAGAGCCAGCTTCAGTAACCGAGGGTCGGTGCGCCAAGGCCCCCCTTGCCCCCTGATCCGGGCAAGGGTATCTGGGTCCTGTTTTCATATTCCATTGGGGTTTTTATTTGGACCACTCTTTGTCTGGCCCATCACCTAGGACCAATTTGCCATGGGAGACCCTACCAGGAGCATTGCCCCCGACAACCTAGCTCCTAGGATCACATGGGCACGCAAACCCCTCCACCACGATAAGGTGGTGATCCATGGAGGAGATAAACTAGTATAGAAATGTATAAAAAAATAATGCATAAAAATTGTTTTGTTTGCAATCACTTATTGCATAAAAGTGTGATCTGAGGGACTGAGAATGTGACTGATCAGTGATTTTTTTATTACATATCAAGCTTCATGGAGTATCAAAATGTCCAGATTCATGTGTGCAAGCGGGAAAACAAATGACAGCAACTATAAAAACGTACAAACAACAACTGCACAGAGCAGAGTTCAGCATGGCCAAAACATCCACTCATCTATACTATATTATTCTATACTATCACACTCGGAAACGTACAAAGTCAACATTTACTAATGGACAGTCAAAGTAGGCAAAAGTCAAAAAACGAAATCATGACTTTTTTATAATGAATCAATTACATGAATATTGCACAGAAGCAGCTAGCTAGCTAGTAGCACACGTCGTGCCTAAAGGTGAACCTAGCCGTGTACGTCCAGTATTATAGTGAGCGATATTGTAAAATAACATTCATTTAGCTTTTATTTTCGTATTCGCCTTCATCAAAGGAATCAAACCCCTCAGGGTTTCAAGCTCCATTATCTTCACCACCATTATCTACATGACTACTAGCGTTAGCTAGCTAGCAAGATACAGACGTCTTGCCTAAACGTGAAACTAAATGTGTACGTCCACTATTATACTGAGCGATATTGTAAAATAGCATTCATTTAGCCATCAATCTTTTATGCTTCTTCATCAAACCCCTCAGGATTTCAAGCTACATTCATCACTGCTATGTACTGTAAATCGCTACGTTACCTGTGTAGCTAGCTAGCTCGCTCCTGCTAGCTAGTAGAAGGTGTCGCTTCTGCAGCTGTTTACAAAATATGATCTGCAAAACTCGCTCGCCAGCAAAAAGCTCGCCAGCCAACCAGATGTCGAATGAGAAGGTTCCGCCTTCTTCCGATACTACATAGATACTAGTGATGTCATGATGATGTATTGGTCATGTAGTAAATGACACACGAGTCCCCCAATCAGATGAGGGGAGTGGCAGGTGTAAATCTTAGTGACACACGAACGTACAAATCAAATGTAGGCATTATTTTAAACCTCTATTCGTTGGTTCATAACTTCTACTATGGCCAAAATTTAAAGGGTTTCATGAAATTTCAGTTTCATGAAATCTTTTGAACCACGTTTCTACGACGTCTTTGCGTAGAGATATTAATAAAAACAGAGATTAGAACATAGATTTGGCGCCGCGTCAACGGACCTCCGAGGGTTTTAATCCCGTTCGTCTGTCCCCCATTCGCATTACGTTCGTAGTGTTTGATATCTGTTGTAGCCGTGTGTGTTACTCGTAGTAAACTAGTCGTTCTGTTCCCTGTCGTGATTAGCATGTCTTCGATTATAAGGCCCATAGTGTGTGTTCCCCCTTGCCTAGTTCTTCTATCCTGTTTAATAAATATTATTCCTCTCCTGCACTTGCGCCCCGCCTGCCTAGTGAAACATTACAATATTGTAAACACAGCCACTGAGGAACATGCACATTCAGACAAGTTGAATGCTCATTATTTTGAAGAGTGTCATAATTCACGGAATAAACCAAGTGGGCAAAAAACTGACAAATTCAGATAGCTAGTTTAGGCAGATTAGTACAAAACGACAGCAAGACATTGTTAGGAAAGAACACAGATGTGTACCTGATCCTTTCTTATGGTGGCTTGCTAGTGATAGTAAAGCTAGCGAGTCGTTACTTCACTGTAATGTTCAAACGAAGCTGGCTAGATAAAGCCAGATTAAGCCAGATAAAGTGAGTAAACTAGAATTTCCGGTCGAGTTCCCACACTGCTTCTAGTAGGGTGACCAGATTTGGGTTTCTGAAAAGGAGGACACCATTTTTACCGGGGGTGGGGGTCATCGGTGTATCGGTGTAATATATGACACAAATGACATGGTGTCTGTGTAAAAATTGCATTTATTGAACAGCACAAAACAACATAATACACTAACAAAAACATACACTGACATTTTTTGAGTGTAATAGTGATAGACTAAGTAAAAAAAATAATAAAAAAAAAGAAAAGGCTCCTCTTCAGTCCTCCTCTTGCGGGGTGTATTTGTCAGAAGGCTGCATCTCTTTCAACAGTTTACGATTACCCATTAAGTAGGTATGAAAATCTTTGCAGGTCTTGTTCCTGAAATTGTACTGGGTGCACAAAATCCCTTTCAGTGAATCCACAGACATGCGGTTCCTCTCCTTCGTCCACTGCGCTTGCATCAGTGAAAAAATGCGCTCCACATTTGCATTGTGGGCAGGTATGGCAAAAAACTGTACCATCTTGAGCAGCTCTGAATGAAAATCAACACTTTTTGACCTTTCAAAAAATTTGGTCCACCTCTGATGTGCTTGTAGATCACTGAATTCTGCACCATTTTTCTGAATGAATTTCTTGAGATTGGTGACCTGATCAAAGCACTTTGCATCATCAACTTTGACTCCCTTTTCAGCCAGGTTCTTGATGCAGGCCTCTACATCATTCCAGTCTGGAATTCCAGTCATTCCAGTGGAGAACTCCTCCATGGGTGCCATCCATTTCTGAAGGTAGTTGAGACATGAACTGTACAGGCCCTGAACCTGTACACCTTTGCCCATATCCATCCTTCTGCTTTTGAGCCAGCATACTCTTGACTTTGAGAGGCACGAAGTTGTTCATCTTGCGCTCATGAAGCAAGCGCTGGACCTTCAAAATCCTCTTCACCTCCACAACAGAGTTATCCTCCCTCTCCATCTCTTGAATATTGGGCTGAAACCCTGACATCAGTGAATGCATTTGCCACAGGTAAATCTCATTGAACTCATCCTCAAAAAACATCTTGATCTGCACTGGTGGCCTGTCCTGGGACAAAAAGAATGCTTTCAAAGCTGGATACATTTGCAGTAATCGCTCGATTCCTGGGAATAATGACAGCCATCGTGTCTTGCTGTGAGAGAGGAGAGCCCTGTAATTAACATCAGCAAACTCACAATACTCCTTCAAATTCTCTGTGCGGACAGTTGTAGGGGTTTCACCTACTAATCCTTTAAAGTAGATTAATTTGTTTTACCTTAATTATTAATCAGTCTCATTAATTTAGAATCAGTCTCATATGCAAATTATACCAGAACCACAACATTTAGTTCTCAACTAAAGGTAACTAATGGTTTGGTATCTGAAGGATTTAACTATGAATTCTTGGGAGGTTTTGGCAGCAACCACTTTTGAATGACATCAACACAGACAAATTGGTGAAAATAAATGATACATTTATTTAAAACCAACTACTCTAAACAAACAGCATCAACAGGGATCAGTATATTTACAGTGAAGGCTCGGCGTCTAGTGTGTGTGAATGTGTAAAAGGGGAGAGTGTGCGTACAAATTAAACAGAGATCGCATGCATAGCACAGAGAACTTTGTATGAACAAATCTGGATTGCGTTAAAGAAAGATGAACATAAAAACAGAATATCTTAACTGAACTTGGTTAAGTCTGCAGTTCAAATAACTATGCCCTTTGAAAAGCTATGCCCAGAGGTCAGACTCTCACGTGTTGAGGATTTTGGGTGGTTTCGTCGTCCTCGCTGAATTCTCCTGGAATTAGGAGGGAATTTCCACCACAGGTTCCTCGTTGATAAAAGTGACGTCGTCCAGGTGTCCTGGGAATCGTCCTTCTGGATATGGAGTCCAGGAATGTGAGTCTCATCCACGGTTTAACGACAGGGAATTGATCGCCTTTGTGTCAGTCCGTGTGGCAGCGTGAGCAAGCTTGATAGAAGTAGGTCGGTGAATCTGTTGCTGTGGCGACGTTGATCGGTCGGTTGTTGGATTACACCGTTACTTGGGCTCGTTAATTAAGTAATACGACTTTCAGGTG
>JAGXOD010000418.1:0-17618 GCA_020368025.1 Brachyhypopomus occidentalis | reverse complement strand
GAAACTAAACGCGAAGTACATGAACAAGACGCAGTGAGATTTCATACAAAGAACTACGACAAGGGCGGTAGACAAAATACACACTAACAGGGCTGAAGACAAACGTAACGAGCACCAAGACATAACCAGGGCTGTGCACAAAATAACGTAACGTAACAAACCAGACAGGGGATATAAATAGAACCGAACTAACATGAAACACCTGAAAGACTAAAACGAGGGGCAGTGAATACAAAACACGGGGCGGGGCTAAGACGCACATGGCTACAAAAACAACACAGACACGAGAATGACAGGAGGGGGCAGGGCAGACCATGACAGGAATGGATCTAATTGGCAAGCTTGTGAAGACAGTACACAACAACCAGTACATATGTGTCATGATTGACTATTGTACTAGGTGGGCCCAGGCATTCATTCATTCATTCATTATCCATACCGCTTATTCCCGCTAGTCGGGGTCACGGGGGGGCTGGAGCCAATCCCAGCATCTCCGGGCAAAGGCAGGGTACACCATGGGCAGTTCGCCAGTCCACCACATGGCCAACACGCACACACACACTCACACCTACGGGCAATCTAGAGTGACCAATCAACCTAGGATGCATGTCTTTGGACTGTGGGAGGAAACCGAAGTACTCCGGAGAAAACCCACACAGGCACAGGGAGAACATGCAAACTCCACACAGAGCAGCCCAGACCGAGAATCGAACCCAGACCGCCTTGCTGTAAGGCGACAGTGCTAACCACCACACCACCATGCCGCCCCGGGCCCAGGCATATGCACTGAAATCTAAGTCTGCTAAAGAGGTCACACAGAGCATTTTAAAGTTTATATACCAGTTTGAAGTGCCTAAACGGATACTGACTAACCAAGGAAGAGAATTTGTCAATTCTGTGAGTATTTTCATTCCAAAATGTTTATATCTTATATAATATATTATATAATATAATATATAATATATATAACTTTATATGTTATAAATATAATGTGTCTTTACAAGATTATTTATTGTTTTTCATAAATTCTTTAATGCGTGGATATTAAGAAACATCTACCGTTTCATGAGGTAAAGCACAAGTCCATGTCACTAGGCAATTTCAATATTTCTTATTCATTTCTACTTCCTCAATAGATTAACACACAAGTATGTCAAACATTTGGCATTAGGCGGAGTCTCTGTGCCCCCTATCACCCACAAACAAACGGGTTGGTGGTGTAACGGTGGGCTCCGCCCCCCGCCCCTGTTTTGGTTTTGTGTTCACGCCCTGTCTTCCGTTGTCATGGTTTCCCTTCTGTGTTTCCGTATTGCGTAATCTTCGTCAGCTGTGTCTCGTTTCGTTTTGTGTATTTATATTTCCTGGTTGTCTCTTGTCCTTTGTGGGTTATTGTCGCTTGTCACGTTGTTCGCATGTCATGATGTTTGTTACGGTTACGTAAGTCTATGGTTGTTTATGTCTAGGTCCGTGTACTTTCGCATTCATGCTTTGCTCTCTTGTTGATTTCGTGTTCAGTCTGTTTACCCCGTTCCATGTTCCCGTTGTGATTTCCCTGGTCTGTGTCTAGTTCCCATATTCCTTCCGTCGTGTCTATGTCAATCTCCCTGGTCCTCCCTGTGTTCAATAGTACTGTGGTTCGGTTTCCCCGCGAGTTCGTGTGTCTCTGTGGTATGGTTTTATGTTATGTTACTTGTTCATGGTTCACCCGTCTGTGTAGTTTATATCAGTAGTTAGTGTTGGTCAGTCGTCTTAGTTCTCCTTGTAGTTGGTGTGTGGTTTCTGTTACGTTATTGTATTATTAAATATATTCCTCTTATGTTCCCTCATGTCCGTTTGAGTCTTAGTTTATGTAAATACCTACTGTTGGGAATCATATTTTAATACTTTATATTTTGCTAGCATTTCATTATTAATCAACTGCTTGGCATCATGCATTATAATTTACTATTACATTATTAATCAAACTGCTTAGTGTTAAGAGTGTCATATAGACGGTAAGTGCTGACAAGCACATTCTAAGAGCGTAGATAGAAAGTTGGAAAAACAGGAAAAGGGTCTGCGGACACAGGATGCTGAAAAGGGGTATTTTATCTTTGCAAATGTCAGAGGCATCCTGCAAAAGGTGCTTTTGACAATGGGTGCAAAAGATTGTTTTGTTTTCTGGAGGAAGATAGAATGGGTAGGAAACAGACCAGCAGTTTTTGGAAAAACAAGTAGACTTTGGGGTATTCCAACAGGGGTGGGGGCCACACTCAGGTTCTGATTATAAAGAGGGTGACAGACGCTGACTGGTTCAGAGTTACACTCCGAGGGGCTCGAATAGCTTACGCTTTTCACTCTTGTGGTGTACTCTCCAGAGATCTCTGCAATTATTTTATGCTTCCTTTAATAAAAGATTAAAAGGCACAAGACTGGTGACCGTTTTCTTTTTGCATCAAACGGACGCGCTGCGCTAAGACGGGAGAAGGTGAAGCGCAACACTACGTACTCCTGCGCCTGCGTCACACCCTGCTCGTGAGCGAGTCGTGATGGGTGGAGAGACTCAATGGAACTATACAAAGGTAAAAGGAAAATGTTAAGACTAGCATGACATTAATCTTTCAGCTGTTGAACAGTGTTTACTCTTCTCAATAATTATTTACTTAGAAAATAATGCATTATAACTACTTAAAAAAATAAAACTATATGTATGTAATATTTAGGGCTCTTGGCAAGCTAGTGGATGAGAAGCCAAACAACTGGGACCTGTACCTGGATGAGGTAATGTTTGGATTGCGCACAAAGAAGCAATTAGCCACACGCTTCTCTCCGTTCTTTTTGATGTTTGGGAGGGAAGCGCGTTATCCAGCTGAGGTGCCAGAGAACTATCAGGTTAAGTACAATCTGGACATTCAGGAGTAAATGATACACTTATCAACCATAACATTGTCTTGTTTTCAGTCTATTTTATCAGCTCCATTCACCATATAGGTGTACTTTATACTTCTACAATTACAGAATGTAGTCTGTATTTTCTATGCATTCTGTCACCCTGTTCTATGATCAGGGTCCCCACAAGACCACCACAAACCCTGTATTATTAGTAGCCAGTATTATTATTATTATTATCAAGCTTAGCAGCAGAGTGACACTGACCTGGTGGTGTTGTGTTAGTGTGTTTTGCACTGGTATGAGTGGATCAGACATGGCAACGCTGCTGACGCCTTTAAAACCCCTCACTGCTGTGGACTGTAAATAGTGCCCCTACCTAAAATATCCAGCCAACCGTGTCCTGTGGGCAGCATCCTATGATCACTGATGAAGTACTAAAGGATCTCCAACATAAACTGAGCAGTGGCCGATAATCATAGTCACTGACTTTACATATACAAGGTTGACCAACAGGATAGGGGTGTTATAATAGAGTGGACAGTGATTAAATATGGTGTTTAAAAGCTGATCCTGTCAATGTCACTCCAGTGCTGAGAATGAACAACAACCTAAAATATTTCTGCTTTGTGGTGGTCCTGTGTGGGAAAGGTTGTAGAACAGGGTTAAATGAGTCTAGATATGAGAAGGTGTTCCTGATACAGGTCTTGGTGAGTCTATGCAGAAATTATGCACTAAAGTAGTCATTACAGTAAGATATTAATTCACTATTTCATCAAAATCATAATCAGTATGGAGGTTAAATGCTGATTGTATGTAGATTGAGGGTAAATAGGCAAGTTTCCACTGAGCTGAGGCCTAGCACTTAATAAGCAAGAGATAAAAGCTTAGATAAAATAGTGGATCTACCTCAGTGCCAACAGTTGTTACTGTTTCTAAGGTAATTGCACTAACAAAGTACTAACAAAGTACTTCTGTTAGGTGTTTCAGCAGTGTTTATATAGCTGTGTATGAAATTAACAGTTCTACTGAACATCCTGTTTCTGTTGAAATGAGCTTAAATGAAAAAAGCTTCAATGTAAAGATTTGCTCTAAACAGAATGTTGTGATGTGTGAAAATAGTTTTATTAAACAAGACATCGTCTTAAGAAGAAATATCCGCAGCCAGCAACGCAAAGGAGGAAAACTGGACCCAGAATTTACCGGCCCTTTCACAATCACTAAAGTACAAGGGAAAAGCATTGACCTTGTTGACTCCAATGGAAAATCCACCCCGAAGGTTAGCATTGATCATTTAAAACTCTACTATGAACAAACCCCAAGGATTCCCCAAACACTGAAAGGGCATCTTGAGGTCTACAGTCCAAAGTCACAGCCACCTCTTCTCCACCTGTCATCACCTGTTCTCCACCAGTCACAGCCACCTCTTCTCCACCTGTCATCACCTGGGGCCTCATGTACTAAAGGTGCGTACGCAATGTTTCACGCAAACGGTCAGATGTACTAAATGTGACTTGAACGTGAGAAAGTGCGTACCCCCACGCCACTTTCATTTCAGGCGTACGTATGTTTTTCGTACGTATGCGACACTTAGAGGTGATGCATTGAAATTACAACTATTAAGATATCCTTTACGCACACATTGTAGTAAGCTCTTATAGGGTAAAATTAAGTAAATTAGACAATTAAACAGTAAATTAATCAAACAATTCCATTGCCTTACTGGAATAATCATTCAACGTGTTTCCGCCTAGATTATATAAACATGCATGAAATGTTGCGCTGGAGTTCTTGGGAGATGGCAGCGTTGGCATTACTGGAGGTTATTGCTAATGGCCGAATTCGCCGAGAGCGCGTTTTCCGTGACCATTATGATTTTTTGGCCCATGATGATGACTGGCTTATAAGCCGTTTCAGATTTCCAAGAGCTGTCCTCTTGAAACTCTGTGCTGAGTTGGGTCCAGTTTTGGAGAGAGAAACGGCGAGGAGTCGCGCATTGCCAGTTACTTTACAGGTGCTGACCATCGGCTTCCTGGCAACTGGCTCGTTTCAAAGAGAACTGGCAGACCGGTCGGGGATATCCCAGTCATCTTTGAGCCGTGCCATGCCAGCTGTGTTGGATGGGATCATATGCATGTCAGCTAGGTATATAAAGTTCCCATATGATGCGGTTGACCAGGCAAACATTAAAGCGCAATTTGCAGCGATAGCCGATTGTAATCGGAGCGATCGACTGCACACACATTGCTATAAAGGCACCATCTGAGGAGGAATTTGCTTATGTGAATAGAAAACACTTTCATTCCATAAACGTGCAAATAATATGTGATGCAAAAATGTGCCTTACTAATGTAGTGGCATTACAAGCTGGCAGAGTGCGTGATGGGTGGCTTCTTGGTAAGCAACAAATTTAAAGCATTTGACATTGCCAGCTTAGAATAATTAATTTAAAACATGGGTAATTGTTAAATTACTTAGGAGACCGCGGCTACGCGCTCAAGACGTGGCTGATGACCCCCTTTGCAATCCACAGACTGACCGGGAGCGGAGATACAATTCTCTCCATTCTCGCACCCGGTCAGTCGTGGAGAGGGCAATTGGGCAGCTGAAAAGCCGGTGACGCTGCCTGGACAGGACCGGGGAATGCTCCTGTATCGGCCAGAGAAAGTGTGCAGTATTGTGAGGGCATGTGGGGTCCTGCACAATGTTGCGCTAAGGTACGGCATGCCATTGTTGGAGGTGGTGGAGCAACCAGCGGACCCAGAGCCAGGAGAAATGAACGCGCAGCCTAACCCAGGTGCCATAGAAGCAAGGCAACAAATCATGGCCGGTTATGGCCGTGTCACCCATAATACAGGCAACTCTCTGCTCAAATGCAGTGAGTTGGATGTCTCCTGCCCCCCGCCTGTTTGGGTCACACTCTGGCGATGTGTAGTCAGCCTCCGCTTTACGTCCACCTTAATGTCTGACCACTTTTTTTTAATTTCTGCAAGTGTGCGCTGTTCTGACCCCACAGCATTTACAGCTTCACACACGCTGTCCCACTCAGACCTTTTGCGCTTTGCCGTAATACCAGAGGACAGCGTGCCAAACAAACATTTTTTCCGCGTCTCAACTTCATTTAGTAGCGTCTCCACTTCACATTCGGTGAAATTTCTCTTCTTTCCCCGTTTTGACATGCTTTGTGATATATCCAAGCGGAAACTCCTCCGGTGCAGGGCATATTTAACTGAATTTGCATATTTATAGGGGGCGTGTCACAGGCGGAGTCAGCCACTCTCTCATGTGCGCTAAATTCCACGTTGATTGGGATGTACAAAAGAAACGTGCGTGGATTACGGCGTAAGCACGGTTTGATGCATCCGGATTTTTTTGTGCGTACGCCATTTTCTGGATTTGTCCGTACGCCAAGTTTCAATAAGAAATCCACGCAAGTCTTTGTACATGAGGCCCCTGTTCTCCACCAGCTACATTTACCTTCTCCCCAGCTGATGCCACCTGGTCCACTTCAGGAAAATGTATGTAGGCACAAACAGCTTAATTGGAAATTTTAATTAAAATAATAAATTGGAAATATTAATTGGAAATAAGTGGGTAAACTACACCAGCATGAAACACAACAACCAAACTTGATACACTTAAATTTAACTTAACATTGTACTGTTATTAAAAATAGTTTTTTTTTTAAAAACATTTTTTTAGATGTGAAAGGTGCCTGGGCAGGAAAAAATGTGCATGTCCTTCTGTCAAAAATGGGACCTTATAAAATGTTTTATTGGGACATTGCCAAGCTAGCACCCAATCAAGAGCTTGAAAGTGAGGTAAGGTGCTTTGATTTTATCTGCTTCGGTATTCATTTTTAACAATCTCTGACATTATAGACAATCTTAAGTGACATACATAGTTCATGCTCACATTATTTTCATCGTCTAAGGTGATCAACGCCTACCTGATGCACAGTGCAAAGAGTAATCAGCAGCACAGAAGGAAACAGGCACTGTGTATTGATTCCTTTGAGATGACTCATATATGGCAGGGGAAGAGCACAAAACTGAAGGTAGTCAAAAGGCAGCTTTGCTTATTTAAAATGCTATATTAATGGAAGTTTCCAGAATGTTCTAATTTTATTCTATTTAAACTTTATTTTAAGTGTGACCCCAATAAATATGATGTGATTTTGGGAGCTGTAAATGAGCCAAACCACTGGATATTGACAGTAAGAGTGAACACAACATATAAAATTGTATTATACTTTTCCAAATTAATACCCATGCCTGTAAACTACATATGTGTTGTATACTCTGAATATGCATTGATATACAAGACAATTAACACCTATATAGGTATTTTTTCCCACCACAGCAGAGGAGCCTTGTGCTGGACTCATCAGGAAATGCTTCCTCAAAGCTGGACAGATGTGAAAGTGCAGCAAGGTACTTTTGTTGATATTTAAAATGCTTCATTATGAAACTTAAGGTAAAATGTATGTCATTTTTATTGTTTCCTTTTCAGAACATTCATGAGAAAGCGAGGACGTGAGGTGTCCACATGGACATCTACCACAGTCCCACATTCAGTACAGAAAGATGCGACATCATGTGGAGTATTTGTGCTGAAAGTAAGTTCACTTAGTTGTCTATTTTGAACCAGTGCACAACAATTAACGAAAAAGATGCCATTCATAAGGCCAAATGATTAATTAAATCCTTCATGGCCTAGAACCTTAAAAAATTTACACACATTATGAACTTCTAACCTTTTTATGGGCTTTAAAATAAACAGTTATATTTTCTTACATGGCAGTTTAAGGGTTGTGGATCATTTGGTTATTTTAACGTCTTTCTTCTTAGTATGCTGAGAAAATTCTGGCAGGGGAGCCTCTTACTTTTCCCAATTCAGCATCGGCTGTTGCTGTGACATGACATTGACATTAATGAAAGAAACGGGTAACTTCAAAACATATTGCTGCTTCATAATTCCATTTTTAGATTGAAATAACACTTTAAAATAATGACGCATGTCAAAATCTGTGGTTAATGTTATGTTAATCAGATGTTCTCAAAGAGCTATGCCACTACTGTGGAGAAAAACAAGTGGACAGTGAAAAAAGCAAACATGGGAAAAATAAGAAAAAACAATGCCACACTACTACCTGGGTAAGACATTTTGCAAATAAGCAAATCCTTTGATCTGGTTAAGAATGTTAGGACTGGTAAATAAACATGTGACTCATTACAGATCCTGTCACGGTTCTCTCGTGGACGGAGTGTGACGCAGGCGCAGGAGCACGTAGTTAATTTACATAAACTAAAACGGAGGGGAGACTACACGAACTTGCGGGAAGAGATCAGAAATATATTTAATAAATACAACAACATAACGTAAACCACACAACGCACAACTACAAGGATAACCAAAGACGACAGAACAAATAACTATAAACACTAACAGACGGGTGAACCATAAACGAGTAACTTAACAAGAAACTACTAAGTATAGACACTAGCGAACACGGGAAACAGAACAACGGTAATATTAAACACACAGGGAGGACCAGGGAGACAAACCTAAACACGACGGATGTATAAAGAGATTAGACACGAAATAGGGAAAACACGACACGAACGGAGTTGGGCAAACTGAACACGCAAACCATAAGAGAACCAAAACAGACACGATAGTACATGGAACTAAGCATTAGCAAACATAGACATACGCAACCGCAACATCAATAAACATAGCATTAAACTTTTCAAACGTAATTAGACACCAAGACCTTACAAACCGTGAGACATGAAACAATAACCTACAAAGCACAAGAGACAACCAGGAAGTATAAATACCTAAACCGAAACAAGGAACAGCTGACGACAATCACAACGACGGGGAGACACAGAACGGAAACCATGGAAACAGAAGACAGGGGCGTGAACACGAAATGACAAAACCAAAACAGGGGCGGAGCCCACCGTTACAGTACGCCCCCCCCAAAACGTGTCACACCGGGGCACGTACGAAAAACAAAACCACCCAAACCAGAAAACCATGAAGCAAAAGAAAACCAAAAACTCAAAACACCACCGAAATCCACGGGGCATGGCCAGGGACAGAGACATTGGACCCAGGGCGGGACAGAACAGGGGAAACCAGACTGGGAGAAACTCTAGGGGCAGTGAAATCAAAAGGCCGAGTAGAGAAGACAGGACGCGAGTACATGGACCTAGTGGACGGGAGAGATACAGGGGTTACAGGAACGGACACAGGCGTGGGGCTAGGGACACTGGGGATCTTGGGGACAGAGGCTAGAAGGGACAGGACTGTGGAGACATGTACAGGGACAAAATGGGTAATTACTTGGGGAACTGACACAGGGACTGGGACAGAAAACACACCACATGACACAGATACACGGACGGGTATGGAAACACGTACAGAGACAACTACAGGAACGGGATTAACAAAAAACCAGGGATGGAGCAGGGGACGAAAGGTAGCCTGGGCATAACGCTTGAAACGTCAACATTGGAGTCCAACAAATGTCCAAGTCCTGGCCCACAGTGGGGCAGTGCAGTCCTTTCAGGGACATGAAAAGACGGTGACGACCCCATCCGGGTCGTGGGGACAGTAGAAGACCTCCTCGAGGTCTCGGGAGCAGTAGGCGTGGACGACCCCCTCCGGGTCTCGGCAGGCGTGGACGACCCCCTCCGGGTCTCGGCAGACGTGGAAGACCCCCTCCGGGTCTCGGCAGACGTGGAAGACCCCCTCCGGGTCTCAGGAACAGGAAGTTCATGAGATGACCCCCTCAGGGTCACGGGAGGCGTAGAAGACCCCCTCTGGGTCTCAGACGGCGTGGAAGACCCCCTCCGGGTCTCAGACGGCGTGGAAGACCCCCTCCGGGTCTCAGCGGGCGTGGAAGACCCCCTCCGGGTCTCAGCGGGCGTGGAAGACCCCCTCCGGGTCTCAGCGGGCGTGGAAGACCCCCTCCGGGTCTCAGGCGGCGTGGAAGACCCCCTCCGGGTCTCAGGCGACGTAGAAGACGTAGAAGACCCCCTCTGGGTCTCAGGCGATGTGGAAGACGTGGAAGACCCCCTCTGGGTCTCAGGCGACGTGGAAGACCCCCTCTGGGTCTCAGGCGACGTGGAAGACCCCCTCTGGGTCTCAGGCGACGTGGAAGACCCCCTCTGGGCCTCCGGTGAGCCCACAGGCCTCTCCTGGGCCTCCGGTGAGCCCACAGGCCTCTCCTGGGCCTCCGGTGAGCCCACAGGCCTCTCCTGGGCCTCCGGTGAGCCCACAGGCCTCTCCTGGGCCTCTGGTGCGCTCACAGGCTCTGCCCCGGCTGTAGATTGAGGGTCTGCAGGCTCCTCCGCCACTGTTGGTTGCGGGTCTGCAGCCCCCTCACCGGCTGTAGGTCGCGAGTCTGCAGCCTCCTCACCAGCTGTAGGCTGCGGGTCTGCAGTCTGCTCACCACCCCCCACCAAAAATTTCCAGGGAGTTTCAGAGGTCACCTTTTCAAACCTGGTCTGTATCAGACGGAGAAAGCCGTCCAACGTCCAGGCTACCTCCGCCCTGTTTTCCAGGATAATATCTGCCCATTCCTGAGCTTTACCTGTGAGCAAAGACCTACAAAACAAGACCAGTGCGGGATCCGCGGGTGTGGGGATCATGAGGAACCGCAAGTAGGTTCTACACTGTAATATGAAACCGTCAGCTGTGCACCCTACCCCATCGTACTTATCCGGACAACGTGTGAGGGACGGTAGTCCTCTGGGGTTTCCCGTTTCATCCCTCTCAAGGAAGGGTGAGAACATGTCCACTAATTCCCCGACTAGAACCTTGTCCGTGGGTGAGGGCACGCTATGTATCGCTGGATCCTCCTGCTGCGTCATTTTATTTGGGTAGGTTATTCTGTCACGGTTCTCTCGTGGACGGAGTGTGACGCAGGCGCAGGAGCATGTAGTTAATTTACATAAACTAAAACGGAGGGGAGACTACACGAACTTGCGGGAACAGATCAGAAATATATTTAATAAATACAACAACATACGTAAACCACACAACGCACAACTACAAGGATAACCAAAGACGACAGAACAAATAACTATAAACACTAACAGACGGGTGAACCATAAACGAGTAACTTAACAAGAAACTACTAAGTATAGACACTAGCGAACACGGGGAAACAGAACAACGGTAATATTAAACACACAGGGAGGACCAGGGAGACAAACCTAAACACGACGGATGTATAAAGAGATTAGACACGAAATAGGGAAAACACGACACGAACGGAGTTGGGCAAACTGAACACGCAAACCATAAGAGAACCAAAACATAGACACGATAGTACATGGAACTAAGCATTAGCAAACATAGACATACGCAACCGCAACATCAATAAACATAGCATTAAACTTTTCAAACGTAATTAGACACCAAGACCTTACAAACCATGAGACATGAAACAATAACCTACAAAGCACAAGAGACAACCAGGAAGTATAAATACCTAAACCGAAACAAGGAACAGCTGACGACAATCACAACGACGGGGAGACACAGAACGGAAACCATGGAAACAGAAGACAGGGGCGTGAACACGAAATGACAAAACCAAAACAGGGGCGGGGGGCGGAGCCCACCGTTACAGATCCAGTGTGACAACTGCACAAGGTGGTACCATGTGACCTGTGTGGGAAAGCCTGACATAAAGAAGCACTACAACTGCCTTGCATGTAAATAATTTTTTTCATGTAAATTTAAAGTGAATATATACATGTAAAATAAATGTACATTTATATATTTTTTCTTTTGCCCATTTATGTAAATCTTTTTTGCTTGTAACAATTTGTAAGAATTATAAGAATTTCTTTTGGAGTTACTAATTACATTTCTTACATTTCCATTTTGGCCCCCATCTTTTGGGCCTGTTCATTATCGACACTGTGATTTTTGCCATGTAAGTAAGTAAATGTTATATGAAGATTCAGTTGTGTATTCTGATATCTCCTTATCAATGTCTGTCTTTACATTGTAGTACTTCAATAGTATCTGCAGATTCTGTGGGGTCACATATTCTGATGGCGGCCGTCAGAATTTGTGACCCCAGTTTAAAGGCTCACCTGTTCGTCTATTTCGTGATTTTTTTTGTTGTCTGCAATGGTGAGGGGATGGTAAGTCTCTTGGAAATATGTGGTTGTTTTTTTAATACTAGTATCTGCAGATTCAGTGGGGTCACATATTCTGATGGCGGCCGTCAGAATTTGAGACCCCAGTTTAAAGGCTCACCTGTCTGTCTCTTTCATGATTTTTATTTATTTATTTTATTTTGAAAAAGTGAAGTGATAGTAAGTCTCCAGGAAATATTTTTAACAGTAACATACCTGAAGATTCAGTGCGGTCACATTTTCAGATGGCAGCTGTGTTAAATGATGACTCGTGTGCAAGGACATATGTGCAAAACCCAGGCATTACATAATTCTTGCAATTACCTGCATAACTATGGTTTAAAGATCTGACGCAGTTTCATCATCTACAATGGACACATATCACCCCACTGTGACTCCACAATAACAGAAACAATGAAAAAATAACGCTAACCTTTTATTAGTCTATATTTAAACATTTTATCCAACGGGGCAGAAATACCATTCGTTATGACAGCATCTTACAAAGCTTGCTTACGATGAAGCTTGTTTCCTGTAACGAAACATTCTTGTTTAAGTACATTTATGTAATTAAGGAGACGATAAAATGTAAATACAAACATATGTCATCTTTTGGCTCGCGGACAGAGACAAAACGAGAAAAGAAAGCACATCAGCGTAGTTTACGTAGCGTTCATAAAGCGCTCGTGCCTGTGAACAGAAACTGCGAAATAGCGCCCCCTGTGGTCACAAAACTCGACGGTCACAGAATTCGGTGTAACACCGGAAATCGCAGCGGTACTCAAAAATACGTAAACCAGCAGTTTCTAACCATTTGTAGTTAGCTACAAATTAAGTATTCTTACGATATCTATCTAGTCCAACAATCAAATCAGAAAATAGCTAGCGTAGTTAGGTTATTTTACTAAACAGCTCCTCTAACTACAAACTGTTATTCATTGTTCATCGTTTTTGTGGTGTATGAACTTTTCAAAGCAAAAAACGCCAACACCCGGAATTATGCTGAAAACCGTTAGCTCACATATTACCGTTCCAACCGGAGTACCGTAAAACGGCGGGGTACTAACTTCAGGTATACATTAGCATCCAGGTACAATAGGTACATTAATCCTAGACAACTACCCACGTAACGTTAACCAGATAACTAGTTAGCTAGCAATCTCTATACCATATGATAGGGGTTCTCAAACTTTTACAAGTTGAGACACACAGCCCAGACACTGTGACTCTGAACGCTCTTCAAAGGGGCTTCACTCGTTTTTATTTGGCCAGATACAAAAGAAGAGCAGAATTCCACATCTGTTTAGATTTTCACAATAAGTTGAATTGAAAACAAGAAGTGCTTTAGGTTTAACATTAAAAATGATTTCTAAAGTATATGGATAGGAGCTACAGAGTTTGACGTTATTACACATCTCATAGATTATTCTAAAGTAAATTCTGAGGCAGCTCTTCAAACTTGCAGTATGCAGTACACCTCAGCAGTAGGATCATGAGGCCTGTACCTTTAATAGGCCTCAGACCAGCTGATTAAAACACACTGGTGGGGCCAACCACCCGACTACAGCTCTGAGGCTGCCTTTTGCTGTCACGGTGAGGCAGGCTCCCCCTACCGGTCGCCTACTGTACAGCGGCAGTTGTCCTGTTGTTGTTGCGTTGTGTGCGTCCCTCAGGTGGGCGGGGCTTATCATCCCCCCGCACCTGAGGGTCATTTGTCTGTCTATATATGCCTTGTCTTTGTGTCAGTTGACTGCTGGCTATTGTATCCTTAATCTGGGTCAAGTGCACGGGTTTTTGGTTTGCGCACTTTATATATTAAACCCCTCCTTTTCTCTGAGACTTGGCGTGATCGCTTCCTTATTTGTTCGCACTCTCTGCCCGTCACAGAATAGCCAGCCACCTTTCAGGAAGCCGCCAGTCTCCTTTACTTTCTCCTTCGTTTGTGGTCATGTCTCGTGGTAAGTGTTTGTCCGTGTGAAATTTGTTATTTAAATGTATGTGGAGATTGAGCCTGGTTGTCTGTCGCATGTTCCGCCGTGTGTGCTTGTTGGTGTGTGTGTTTAAATCCCCATTTAGCCCGGCGATGTCGAAATGCGAGTCCCGTAAGTGCTCTCTCTAAAGAGGCGGCGCTTTCTCGCCATATGCTCGTCCTTCGTTGTGTCTAGGTACATGTTTAAAGTGTGTGTGTGGCGTCTGGACTGGAGTTGTGTGCTCGTTCGTCGCCACTTGTCTATGTATGTACATGTATGTAGTAACGTTGGACTGGAGCTGCGAGAGTGAAAGCGTGTCTGCCGTTTGTTTTGCGTGTTTGTTTTGTCCTAGAGTGCTGCGTGAATTTGTTGTGTGTAATTCCCCCCGGGCCTCTCCGTAAGAATTTTTGGGGGGGGGGCTATGGGATGGGTCCCGAGCCACTTTAGGGGGCTCGGAGGGCGTGGATCCCGAGGGAGGTCCTGACCCGTGGGAGTCTCCAGAGCAGGTAGGTTTCCTCATGTGTAGACGGAGCTCCCTACCCTCCCCGGTGAAACAGGGGAGGTAGAGGGTCAGGGCTACGCGCGTTTGTGTTGTGTGTTTGCTATGTACCTTATGGGTTCTGTGCAGGTCCTGGGCAGGATGCGGCGACCCCAGGACATGGGATCTCTGGCTGAGGGCCGAGATTCCCCCCCTAGCTTGCGGGGTGACCAGGAAGCCCCTGGGGTGTCCTCCTAAGAATGAGAGGAGGCACTGGGCTTGGTCGCTGGAGCTCCTGGGTTCGGTGGAGGAATCCGCCCTGCGATGAGCCTCCCCGTAAGGGGTGGTCACACCAGGAGCCCAGGGTGTCCCCTAGTGGAGCGCAGGGTTGCAGCCCCAAGGCGCAGGGGTGTCTGGGAGTCGGGATGGTAAGGTAGGCCGCACCAGGAGAGTAGCCTGCTAGCACCCATGCACGGTGGACGCATGGTTGAGCTGTGCTCCCCGTCCACACCCTGGCAAGGGCCCGTGTCAGTGTCTGTCGCGCTGCGGGTGCCTTACCAGGGGGTTTTATCTGTCCAGGGATTGGAGGGCTCTCCGGAGACGGTAGGGGCCCCCCCCCGTTGTAAGGGGGTTCAGTATTGGGACCCCTCCTTCCTAGATGGAGACCCCTCTCCCTCCCCGGGGTCGGGGTTCTAAGGAGGGCAGATAAAGTGCAGGGCATAATAGGTATGAGTGTATGTATGTGTGTGTGTGTGCTGTAGGGGTGTGTGCAGTCCCTGGAGGTGAGATGCAGCGCCTCCGGACATCTGGATCTCAGGTTCCGGACCGAGATCCCCCCCCTAGAAGGTGGGGTGACCAGGAGGCCCCTGTGGTGCCCTCCTAAGTATGAGAGGAGGCACTGGGCATGGTCTCTGTTGCCCCTGGGTTCGGTGGAGGAGTCCACCATGCGATGATCCCCCCGAGAGGGGTGGTCCCCAGGAGCCCAGGGTGACCCCTAGCGGAGCGCAGGGGTGCAGCTCCACTATTCAGGGGGTCCGGAGGTCGGGATGAGGAGGTAGTGCCGCACCAGGGAGGTAAGCTGCACACACCCTAGCACAGTGGACGTGTCGTGGAGCCATGCTCCTCGTCCACACACCTTAATGGGGTAGCGGTGAAGATCCGCTAGGGCGTGATGGCCCTGTGACCGACGGGGCGTGGTTATCGTGCGGTTGATGGCCCGGTCGGTACAGGGTCTCCGCCCAGGGTAAGGGAGCTAACCTCTGTTATGTGTGTTACAGATTCCGGACACGGAGGAGAGCCGCTCCCTGCGGCCCGAGGGTTCCGCCCCGTGAGGGGGACCCAAGCTATGTCTGTGTCTTGTTGTATAGCTTCGGGTCCGCTGGGAGCTGGCCCCTGCTGTGTCCCCTCCCGCCCGCTCCTGTTTTGTTTTTTGTGCTGCCGCTGTTTACCGCACATCGGGCCGTAGTGCGGTTTGGTGGGGGGGTCTGTCACGGTGAGGCAGGCACCCCATACCGGTCGCCTACTGTACAGCGGCAGTTGTCCTGTTGTTGTTGCGTTGTGTGCGTCCCTCAGGTGGGCGGGGCTTATCATCCCCCGCACCTGAGGGTCG
This sequence comes from Brachyhypopomus occidentalis, assembly GCA_020368025.1. Taxonomy (NCBI): domain Eukaryota; kingdom Metazoa; phylum Chordata; class Actinopteri; order Gymnotiformes; family Hypopomidae; genus Brachyhypopomus; species Brachyhypopomus occidentalis. The sequence continues at coordinate 1,526 of JAGXOD010000418.1, read as the reverse complement.
TTTGTCTGTCTATATATGCCTTGTCTTTGTGTCAGTTGACTGCTGGCTATTGTATCCTTAATCTGGGTCAAGTGCACGGGTTTTTGGTTTGCGCACTTTATATATTAAACCCCTCCTTTTCTCTGAGACTTGGCGTGATCGCTTCCTTATTTGTTCGCACTCTCTGCCCGTCACATTTGCTACCATGGCCCGAAACTCTGGAATTCTCTTCCAGATGACCTGAGGGCCCTCTTCAATTACAATTACAGAAAAAAATTACTTTTTGTGAGACCTTTGATTAAAGAACATTGCCTTAACTGTCATTTCACTTCGCCTTAATTTAAAATATTGTTCACTTTTATCTCTTTGTTTTAATTGATTTTATGCTCTTTTTTTATGAGTGGCTTAAAAAATAGATCCCATTGTTTATTGTCACATACAAAACTAACGACATTTTTCCAATTGGCCTCACAAAAGTGGAAAAAACAGTTTTAGAAAGAAGGCCCAAACTTACAACATTGAAGGTAAGATGACTTGTGTGTTTTTATTACGTGCTGTTTGATATTTTTTAGTCTAAATACAGAAGGTGTCAGAAGACAGTAGTGTCATCATTTATGTCCACAATATCCTTTTTTTGGAGTTTTTTTTTTTTTTGGTACAGCAAAACCCTTATGGCTGAAGGAGTAATCCAATCAGTGAGTTCCTATGGGAGGAGGGACAGGTTGAATTACGGGTTGTCATGCAGCACAACCAAGAGCACCGCGTTTCCCAAATTCCTCTGCATCGATTGCCACATTCCTCCTCTCCTCAATATTAATTCTTCTCACCTGTGTCTCTCATTAGCAACACACATTTAAGACCTACCCATCCATAGCCTCAGTGCAAGGTTTTGCTGAACTTCTAGTAAGCATATCCAGTGTTATTCCACTGCCTGTCTATTCATGGTTCGATCTGGTCTGTTTGCACTACTCTTTGGATTTGCCCCTTTGTACAGTTGCTTGGCTCTTGTGGGACTGTTTTTGACCCTGTTCTTGGATTACCCTTGAATGTTGTCTCCTTGGATCTGGTTTTGACCCCTGTCCTGTGTCACTATGCTATTCATAATAAAACCCGTTGTCATATACTGTGCACATGACATGTACCCAGCCTCACATGGGTGAATTAAGTATGGAGGAAAATAAAAGAATTTATGTTTAGTGATAGAGCAGACTTATACTATAGCGATTTGGTGGCTAGAGCATGTAGAGCGCTAGGACGCAGTGAAAAATGATCTGAACTCAATGGATGAGTTTACAATAGAGGTGTAAAAAGTGGAGCTATTTCTATCATTCTTCAGTTCATGCACAGCAAATTTCAATATCTTAGGAAAAGTTTGAAAAAGTCTATGAGAAAAAACAGATTGGATGGATGAATGGTTGAAAAGAGTGATACAAGTGAGGGATTGATCTACAAAGCACAAGCAACTGTGGCATATGAGGAAAGTTTCTAAATAGATTGGTGTTTCTAGCTATAAGATGCACAAAATGTTCTGAATGTTGTAGTGGAAT
>JAGXOD010000417.1:0-18546 GCA_020368025.1 Brachyhypopomus occidentalis | reverse complement strand
AACAAATGAAAGAAAATGTTTTCAAACACACAGCAGTGTTTAGCACCAGTATCCAACACAGTATTTGGCAAATTTACCATTCTACCGTTTACCTGACACTCCTAATGTCATTTTTGTGGTGTATGATATTACTTCTCCTGTAGGTCCCCACGAGGGCCTGCTGTGGAGGTCCCCACAAGGGCCTGCTACAGAACTGTAGTAGCAAACTGTAGTCACATGACCAAATGGGAGGTATGGAGACTCAGGAGACAGATAGCAACCGTTGCAGTCGGAATTCATCATAGAAAGTTTCCTTGAAATCTGTTTTCGCCAGACAGACAATGCCAAGGGAGTCATAATTAAAAAGTACAGGAACATAAAATAGAAAAATTTAGAAAAAAAAAGAAAAGAAAAAAAACACTTGCAAGATGACGAGCCTGTGGGTTTAACAACAGTGTCTTAGAGTCAGACGGACTCTATAGCAGTATTGTTCACAAACATCCTATAAACTCAAATGTCAAACTCTTCCTCATTTGGGAAAAAAAACATCAATTAAACAAATTATTCTGACACAGAAAAAACAATACAGCCATTATTACATAACTATCATATTCCTGCTCGTGGGTCAGTCGTATTACACTTCCTGGGTCAAATGCACCAGTGGAGAAGGTCACCATGTATGAACATACTGTACATCAAGTCCAACAACCTTTACCATAAATATTTGAGCTTGATATGTGTTATATATGAACTTTTTCTGAGCTCTTTAGCCTATGATTTAGAACAGAAGCATCACACGTCTTTGTCCACTAATGGGTAAAAGGTTGCAGAACACCAAAAGATTTGTCACCAATACTGATTATAAAACCATGGCTGAGTAGAGAAGTGAGTGATGAAAATGTCGACATATTGCAAAGAACAAATGGATTTTATCGTTTCAGGATTTGAGAAAAATGTTTTAGCATTTGTTTCATCCCATCTGGACTATTGTAATGCACAAGCTATTTGCAAAGATGCAGTTGGATGAGAATGCAGCTGCACAGTGTTTAACTCCTACAAGACAAACTGATCATTTCAGTCCAGTTCTGGCCTCTTTCCATGCAGTTTAAATGGTAAAATGTGATGGTTTGTCATGGTGATGTGGCAGAATATATCAATGAACTCTTGATTGCACATGCAAGCACCAGCTCTTTAAGATTTGTGAACAATATGGTGCTTGTAGTTCCAGGTCTAACCTGAAGCAGAGGGCCCATTGTGCTTTTACTGTTTATGCGCTAAAATTATGGAAGTCTTCCTCGAGATACTAGACTTTCAGTCTCTTTATTTTTATTCCAGAGAGGCCTTAAAACATACTTGCACTCACAAGGTCTTATGGAGCAATAATCATCGGTTCATGTGCTAATTGTATGCTAATTATGTGTATTAGTCATTGTTCTTTTAATGGTTATACTGTAAAAGCACTTTGTAAAGCACTCTGTAGCTCTGTCTTAGAAAAGTGCTACAGAAATAAAGTTTACTTACTTAATTACTTGTCACGTCACAATACAACCACAATTCCCTATTGTTGTCTAGCCAAGCAATGCCATGCAATGACCTGCAGCCAATCCTAACCAGTCCCTCATGGTGGGTGGTGGGGCCACCTGGGGTGTGGTTTGTTATGCACAAGAATGCTTGGGGCTCCCAGACGTTACGCTGTCATAAAGCGTTTCCCTATAAATCCCAACCGAGGACACAAAATAACAACGCTTCCATATACACACATAGCAGTGCAGTCCCGGACACCAGCTGTGGTCTGCGGTGGCTGTAATGTATTTGATTAACTGCGGTCTTCACTCACTACTTCACACCCATGCCGTCACATTCCTCCTACACACCCCAAAAGCACATTTCACCTCTGGGACAACAGACTCCAGAATGAGGATCATATAAGTGCTTCTGTTATGGTAAGCAGCACTCAGCTTAAATCAGTACAGCTAGGCCAATATATTGTATCCAACAAAACATTGAGCGATTTTAAGCTTTTGTATTTTTTATATTGTATGTTATTGCTAAATGTTAATCATATTTATCTCCCTATAACTGGAGAGAAGAGGATGCCGAGGAGATGACGAGACTCACTTCAACTCATCTACTGCCAGATATGTGCTTTTATCCACAACACCAAACTTGATGAGTTGATGAAGAGTGCTGGGATGATGACCAGAATGACAGCAGAAACAGACCTGTCTACTCTGTACTGTTTGCACAGGAATGACTCAGAACTGAGACCTGATTCAGATCACAGCAAATATGCCACAGCTGACAAGCATACAGTCAAACACACACACTCAAAAACACACTCAACACATTCAAAACACATTCAAAAAGGGGGGAATGCTAGATATCCGCTGCATTCAAATCTTAGAATCCATAACACGATTGTGGAACATTGATGATGAGTGAATGGTGTTTATCATTTGCATGGAGAGACAGAAAATCACTTTAAATAATTAATAATTAAATAATAAATTATCATACAGTGTCAGGATACAGGATCATACAGTGCTGGCCAAACCACCCACCACCCAACACAACCTTGCTGGATCTTAATCAAGTTATGCTTTTTCCTTTGCTGGCATAAAAAGGTGAATCCACCACGATGGACCGCATGTTCATGGCAAAGCGTTCAGCAGCGATCGGAGAGCAGTGTAGATCGCAGATTGCCATAAAGCAGGAGAAGCAGACGTCAGGGAAAGGATCCAGATGTGTCCAGATGCTTCTCACCATGCAGAATACGACCATCATAAATCATGCGGATATTTATCATCAGCTCACTGATGGCACAGCAGATGCTCTTTACACTGAACATCCATTATCAACAACAGCATTATGCTCACAGAGAAACAGGAGCTACTTCTGGACATATTGCAGCCAGGTTCCAGGAGTAAAAATGGCAGATTACAATGCAGCGGCCTTCCCGCTACACCACTGTGAACTCTGAGCAAGTCCTCCCCTCACCTCACAGCCTTTGGACCTTCCTAGAAGACACACCCAGGTTCAGCACGGCAGGCTTCCATAGGTTTGAATGGCATGGAGACCGGCTATGTCGCACCTGCCTTAGGCTTGTTCAGGCAATGAGGAGAATAGGATCTTGGACTCAAAAGGATAACACCAGTCTAGGAAGTCTGTCTATACACCACTTTAATTATGTCATAGAAAGGAAAAGCCTTTTATGCCTATAGTATTTCATAGAAGGTTAATACGATTGTTACTCTCTGCTGACTGCACTACAAAGGAGAAAAAATAATGCTGCACACCAACACCTGTTGAAAAACCTCACGTATAAAGTCTGTGTTCTGAAAGACATCATGTATAAAGCCTGTGTTGTTAAAGACCTCATGTATAAAGCCTGTGTTCTGAAAGACCTCATGTATAAAGTCTGTGTTCTGAGCGTAGGAAGCCACTGGCAAACATCACAAGTTTCTTGGGAAGCTGGAAGGATCCAGAGTCATATCAGCATGTGCCGGGGATCATCAGCTTGTCTGGAAATGTAATATTTACATTACAGAGGATCCGACTGAAGAGCGCGCTAGCAAGACCATTCCAGCCAATAATTTATTATGGAGGTGACCTTATAGAGCAATAGCTAAAGCATGGTAATGATATATCCGTATGGTTCTCTGCACACTGGAGACAGAATAAAAGAGAGAGTGCAATGCTGAATTTGTGTTATTCTGATAATTTAAGTGACCAGGCTTTACTAGTTTTAGGTGAATATTACCATAAGTTATTCAGAGATCCATGAGTATTATAATGAGTTAACCATAGGAACACTTCACATTCACATTTCACTGCATTTCGTTGCCATGTACCTGTACTGAGCAATGACAATAAAGTTCTATCTATCTATCTATCTATCTATCTATCTATCTATCTATCTATCTATCTATCTATCTATCTATCTATCTATCTATCTATCTATCTATCTATCTATCTATCTATCTATCTATCTATCTATCTATCTATCTATCTATCTATCAAGACTCAGCCCAAAGGCTAATAAGGTAAAGCATGCATCTAAATGTAAACAATTCTAACCTTCTGGTTGCCCCATCATTTATTATCACAAAAATCCTCAATCAGCTTCCCTGCGGTTAACAGTTTCCTGTCATAAAGGATGCAGCACAGAAGGCTCTCTTCCAGACTGTGCATGCTAGCTCCTCCCCCACCCCACCTACAATTAACTCTGTTCCAGATTGTGCATACTAGCTCCGCCCCACCCCGCCCTGTGGTTAACTCTGTTCCAGATTGTACATGCTAGCTCCGCCCCACCCCGCCCTGTGGTTAACTCTGTTCCAGATCGTACATGCTAGCTCCGCCCCACCCCGCCCTGTGGTTAACTCTGTTCCAGATTGTACATACTAGCTCCGCCCGTGCTAGCTCTGTTTGAGCTAGATCCGAGGGCATACAGGTAAAACGCTTTGGCCCAGGCCTAGAGTGAGAGACCCCAGCTACGCCTCCACGCTCCACCCTGTGTAGAGGACGGGCCAGCACAGCACCAACCAGGACTACGAGACTCATGGATGAGGAGCTTGATTATGCAGGGTGCAAGAAGAACCAGAAAAAACATTAAAAATTCAACATTAACCAACGCTATTTGTTTTTAATAAAGGCTATTTGATTTTAATAAAAGTTATTTGTTTTTAATAAAAGTTATATGCTTTTAATTAAAGTTATTTGTTTTAATATAGGCTGTTTGATTTGAATACCTTTTGAAAGGTGATAGCCACTATGTTCAACAATAATATACTTTTCCAGAGTCTCAAAGTAAAACACTTCACTCCCTGGCCCCGCACCCGGGGTCAACACTCCAACTGGACCAGAACACAATGAAGCTCTGTGGCTACTGCATGTCAAGACTCATTTGACTTGAACTGAAAAATACTTTGCCTCTATAACTTAAGAATCTGAACTTTCTGGGACCAAAACAGTGGGCCAAGGGTGTCACTGCCAATCAAAACACAGGCTGTAAAGAGCACTGAAAATCCGGACCTTCATCAGTTCAAAAACGTCATCACTCCGTTTACACGACACGTTCAACATAGATTACACGCATGGTTGTGGACTGCTGACACTGCTATTCAGCTGCATGGAATGACTTCTGCGTTGGAACTTCTGCATTGGAACTCCGTTTCCATGGTGATTAATTCGGCCTCTGTGGTCTGACAGCAGTAGTGAGGAAACCTCTCTCAGTCAGTAGCAACTCGCACACGGGCCAGTGAAACCCTGAGCGTGCTAATGAGCTTTTAAGCTCCTTTGAGGAGTAAGATGAATGCCACCCTCATGTGGTAAAAACACACACAGTGCTTGTAAACCTGGTTAAAATAGCCAAGGGCGGTATGGGCCCTTCAGTTATTACAGGCGCTGGGTTCTGTAAAGTCACGACAAATACCACACCACACATCTGCATTTGATCCAAGGTCCTTCTGCATGGACCAAGTTAATCATTTTTGTTAAATCCCATCCTCATAAATACGACTATATAAACAGGTTGGATCTGATTCTACATTCTTTCTCTGAGACATACGATAAGTAGATTATGTCTTTAAAAAAAACAGTAAGCCTTTTGGGTGGCCTCCCCATGTTGGCATATGTGACTGAGCGCCTAGCAGTGAAGGCCAACGATGACATCTTAACAAGCGGGTCAGCCCGTTTCAGTACCAGCTGTTAACAGGAAACCACAAGTTACGACATGTGGGTTTAAACCTGATCGTCGCTCCCAAGGACAATCCTGGGATCCTGGGACACCCTGCTGCTTCCCTCCCACAAAAAAACCCACACAGAGAAGAGAACACTGGCCACACACACCCCTACACACCCAACCCCAGAAAACATGAAACGTAGTGGACTTCTCACTCTTTCTGAAACCATTAAAACAACTGGATTCAAAAATTGGATTCACCTCAAAACTGAAGAATGACCAAGGAGTCACATCGAATAAATCAATCAGAATCAAATCAATCAGAATCAAATCAATCAGAAGAATCAAATCACAGCCTGTTAAACATCTCACGACTCCATGAGAATGACCTGCATTCTTTGATAAAATACCAAAGAAAGTCTAAGAACACCCACAAGCACAACCAACTCCTCCGCAAGTAGGATACATCGACAATTTAAGCCCAGTTCTAGATATAAATGTTCGTCCTCCTAACTGAAGGGACGAGACTAGACCTGTGCAGACGGCAGTGTGGATGATGCGCTTGGCGGGCTCACCTGAGGCCAGGGCTTCCACAGGGCATGCGCCTGATGAGACACCAGGAGCAGGAGGGTCAGAGGTCGCAGCATGTTAGCACGATGTAGGAGGGAGGCAGAGGCACAGAAGACCAATCCTGGTGGACACGTAGACGGGCTTCAGACACTGGTCACCCACCCGTGGCTCCCTGATTCAGCCGTAACGCACATTCAGACAAAGCCATACGAGCATGGATCACCTTGATCACAGACCTCACGAGTGTCAGCAAGTGCCCAGGGCTCAGCAAAACAATGGAGAGAAGGGAGAGGGACCAGTGAGAGGAGAGAGGAGGTACAGAGGGAGGGAAGAGCAGGAGAGAGAGAAAAGAGGGTGAGGACGAGAGAGGCAGAGTGAAGGAGAGAGGGAGGGAGCGTATGAGAAAAACAGGCAGAGTGAAGGGTTGACGAAAGAAAATGAAAGAGAGAATGTAGGAAAAAAAACTCTGGAGTGGGAGTGAATCAGGTGAGGTGTGTGTGTGTGTGTGTAAGAGAGTATTTGACCAAGAGGAAGAGGAAATGAGAGAATGTGTGTGTGTGATAGTATGTGTGAGAGAAAAAGAGGATGGTGTTTCAAAGGACAGAGGATAAAGAGAAACTCAAAGAGAGGGCTGTATAGGTGACAAACCCTGAGTGGGAAATGATGCCTCCCAGGGGATAGCATGGTGTAGTATGGAGTTCCTTTTCTACTTAAAGAAGCTTCACAGCCAACAGACTGTTTACATTTAGTTCACTAAACTGTAACGGAGTGACTGCTACAGACCTTTTATTATCTAGGTAATCTCATACTCACCTGTACTTGTACAGGTTTGTTGAATAAATCTTGTTGAACTTTTCTGAATCTACTATAGCTCTCCTCACCCCCTAACATTGCCCTACGACACAGAGAGGCATAACCAAGTGACCAGGAACATATACACAAGACATAAGAGCTGGACACGCCCAAGTCCCAGTGAGAGGATCCACAGAGAGTGATGGAGAAGAACACGTGTGAGATCCTGTGGGACACCATTGCCGCTCCAGATTTGGCCACTGTGAACCACTCATGTTCTGAACCACTGTACCATGCTGCCTAATTTCCCAGAATTTCTTAAACGTGGTTATATGGTAGTGACCTTTATTTTGTGTTTGTACAGTTCCAAAGATAACATTCCATTCATCTTCTGCGTTATTCTACTGTTGTCTCATCTCTGTTTCCCACGCTCGTTTGAGGGAGAGCACGGTGTGTTCATCTGATCTTGTCTCGAGTGGATCTCATGCCCAATTGCATAAATACAGCTGTTCGACTCCCCCACAGTATGTAGACAGCCACGCTCAGATTGTCTTAATGACCGTCATTTTCCACTTATGTTGAGATGTGCTGTCGTTCACCCGTGCAGGCTGAATCCACACAGAGAACACCACTGACTGGTTTGCACTCTTGCAGCCGTCTGTTTTTTTCTTGATTGATTTGTTTTCCAATGATTGCACCATTTTCCTGCCATTAATCTTGACTGCCAGTAATCAGTAAAATATCAAATTAAATATCAGTCAGTGTCCATTTGAGTTGTCATTAGTTAAGCTCAAATGCTTCTTCAATCAATCAACATTTATTTATATAGCGCCTTTGTCAGTTGTCACAAAGCAGCTTTACAAGTGTCCGAGGCCAAGCACCCAGTGAGCAAGCCAAGGGCGACAGTGGCAAGGAAAAACTCTCTAAGAAGAAACCTTGAGAGGAACCAAGACTTGGGTGGGACCCCATCCTCTTCTGGCCAACACTGGTCACCATAACATTAATTAGAGCGATACATAAACAAAGAAAAGATGGAAATGATAAATAATTCTAATCTTTGTGTGTATTTATATACATGTGTTCTGTATGTAATTCTTATTCTTAAGAGCCCTAGACTTTTTGACAGTTAGTAATAGAAGTCCAGGGCTGTGGGGATACAGCCATAGCAGGGGGGAAATTGGGGTGGTGAGAGGGGCCAGGGCAGTGGGTTGATCCTTCATCCATAACTGGTTAGGCAGGAGTTGGCTGGCCCAGGGTGGATAGCAGGGAAGGCTCGTCTGTCCTGGTCTCAATATTTCTCAGGTAGGAGGGCAGCCATTTGAAAAAGAAACAATTAGCTCTGTATGGGACTATATATGGGACAGAGGAAATTTAAACATTTCTGGAGTGTAGCAGCAACTCTGGCATTAGATTATTACAGCCAAGCTAAAAGGGCAGAACCAGAAGGTAACACAGACTTGGGAGCATCCTGAGACATTGGCATCCATCCACTACACTGTCAACAAACTTGAGTGATCACGTGCAGTGACAGGATGACAGCACCAGCGCCCCAGTTCACCATAAAACCCTTTGCCCATGAACCCCTGGATCTGTAACCTTTATCTAAGGGTGCATATTAATTAATTAACAAATGCTAAACTAAGTAAGTAAGTTTCCAACCTAGACTTAAAGATTGAGACTGTGTCAGAGTCCTGGACACATTCTGGAAGGCTATTCCATAGTTGGGGGCCCTTATAAGAAAAGGCTCTTTCCCCTGCTGTTACCTTATTAATTATTGGAACTAATAAGAGGCCAACACCCTGTGATCTTAGTGGACATGGAGGTTCATAATAGGAGATAAGTTCTTGGAGGTAATCAGGAGCAAACCCGTGCAGTGCTTTATAGGTCAATATAAGTATTTTAAAATCAATTTTATCAATCGATCGAATTTAACTGGGAGCCGGTGCAGGGCTGATAAGACTGGGCTGATATGATCGAATTTTCTAGTTCTAGTTAGAACTCTGGCTGCGGCATTTTGAACTAGAAGTTTATTTAGATTCCTATTAGAACATCCTGACAGTAATGAGTTACAGTAGTCTAATCTGGAGCTAACAAAGACGTGTACTCATTTTTCTGCATCATGCTAGGATAATGCATTTCTTAGCTTAGCAATGTTACGGTTACGGAGATGTAGAAAGGCTATCCTAATAGTCAAATGATAGGTCAGAGTCGAGATTTTTGGCTACTGAGCCAGGTGTAATGGGGTAGTCTGCGAGATTTAGCATTAGATCTGGTATTTTATGTCTTGCAGCCTTTAGGCCCAGAAGGAGAACCTGTTTTGTCACCATTAAGGTGGAGGAAGTTTAGCGAAAATCTCTTACGCAGGACTCAATTTTCCCTAATCTGGATTTGTCATCAGGTCTGGCTGACATGTAAAGTTGGGTGTCATCTGCATAGCAGTGAAAGATGACACCATGTTTGCTTATAACTATGCCCAATGGTAGCGTATATAACGCAAATAATATAATTCATCTTGCACTCAAATATATAATTTTCTTTCTTTTATTAGGAAATATTAAGACCATCTTTCGCTTTTTCAAGTGCAGATGGCCTGTTTCCGGGACACCGACTTAACCTCCTGAATTCAAATTTTTTGACTGGATCTAAAAAAAGAAAATAAACATGAACACTTAGAATTTCATCAAAGGGGATTGTTATGACTCAAATGAAAAGAAGACATGGGTCATTTGAGAAGAGAGGAGCGATGGATGATCATTCCTCCTTCATCATTTTAAACTCGTCACTATTAAGAGTGGGTGGATGGGTGGGGTGGAGGGGGTGAGGGTGGGTTTTGGGCAGTGGAGAGAATCCATACCGTACTTGATCCTGCTGTGTTTTAATGCTGAGTGGAGTTCACTGTTACAGCCTCTGGCTTGTAAATGTTGCACTGTCTGGTGATATGTACAGTATTGCATATTTACAGTATTGCATTGCTCTTGACCAGTCCTGCCCAGCTGTGGCTGCCACTGAGCCTGTGTGGCATTCTCCTGCCCTGTGTAGGATGTGTGCTTTGTGTGAGGTGCTGTCCATGGTACTGCAGCCATGGTCCAAGAGTGACACAAACACTTTCCCCATGAACATTATAGACATATAGCTCCCATTTGTAGTGCTTTATTCCTGGGGTGGGAGGGGGTTGCCTCTCCTATGGACCACTACCTGTTGGAGGTGCAGTAATTGGGGTCCAACACAATGTGGATGGGGTAGTAGCCACCCCCCGTGGTGGGAAAGGAGCCTGAGATGCAGTGTGAGGTTGAGAGATACCAACTTGATATGGTTGGACTTGCCTCAACACAGTGTGGGCTCTGGAACCAATCCCCTTGAGAGATCCTGGGCATTATTTAATTGTGGAGTTGCCCAAGGTGAAAGGCGTCAGGCAGGAGTAGGTTTACTCAAAGCTCGCGGTCGCCACCTGTACGTGGCCTCTTAAACAAGAGGGTTGCTTCCATGTTACTGTTGTCTGTACTTTTGCACCAAATGGCGGTTCGGAGTACCTGACCTTCTTGGAGGGGTACTTGGAGTAGTACTGGAAAATGCCCCTTCTATTTGTTCTGCAGGGACAAATGTGGCCTCTTTACTTAAGCTGCTGACCCGCAACCCAGTCCCAGAGAAGCGCATGAGGATGGATGAATGGATGGATGGCACCAGGAGACCTTAGGCTGCCGTTCGACTTAGTCACTTGGTCACTCAGATAAAGAGAGGAGCTAAGCTGTCGACTAATCACCACATACTCGATCACCAAGACGGCCATATTCCATGCCTCCATTGTTGATACAGAGGACCAGAGCTGGGACTCCAAAGTTGTTAGTGCCTGTTGTGGCAGCAATCCCCGAACCCGATGGTGGACACCCTGGGTAAGGGAGGCTGTCAAGCTGAAGAAAGAATTCTTTCAGGCCTGGCTGACTCAGGAGGCACCAGACAGCAGAGCAGAGGCTGGGGAGAATCGAGGATTTTCTCAATCCTTCAAGCATGCCTTCGACATAGGACGCAGAGTTGGGAGAGTTTGCCCATCACTCGGGTCAAGGTGACCAAGGTAGTTGAGAAACTCCTAGGCAGCAAGACCACAGGGTTGGATGTGGTCTGCCCTGAATTCTTTAAGGTTCTGGATGTTGTGGGGCTGATACATCTTTACAACATCACATGGACATTAGGGGCGGTGCCTCTGGATTAGCAGATATGGGTGGTGGATCCTCTTTTTAAGAAAGGGGACCAGAGGGTGTGCTCCCACTATCAGGGGATCACAATCCTCAACCTCCCTGGCAAGGAGAAGAGAATCTGGCTGATAGCTGAATCTCAGTTACAAGATGAAAAATGGGCTTCTGTCCTGGTTGTAGAACACTGGACAAGTTTTTTGCCCTTTGGAAGGTCCTACAGGGTGTATTGGAGTTTGCTCAACTGGACCACGTGTTTTATGGAGCTGGAGAAGGCATTTGAGGTATCCTGTGGGGGGTGCTCCTGAAGTATGGGGTAACCTTTATGGACAGAATTTCTTGACTTAGCCAAGTGGTAGAATGAGTCTTGTTTGGTGGCCTCAAGATTGTCTGCTTTTTTGTGGACAATGCGGTCCTGTTGGCTTCATCAGGCCAGACCTCTAGCTCTTGCTGGATCAGTTTTAGAGGATAAGAATCAGCTCTTCTAAACCTCTCCCTGCACATCCCAGGATTCCCAAGGGACTAACTGAAATGCTTTGTAGTCACTATCAAATACACATCTTCATGTGACAATAGTTAGATCAGTGTTAAGAATACTGTTAGGTTAAAGCCCTGGATAGAAAAAGCTTTTTTCCAGACTGTTCTGAGACCTGCTGTCACGGTGAGGGAGGCTCCCCCTACCGGTCGCCTCCGGCACAGCGGCAGTTGTCTTGTTGTTGTTGCGTTGTTGTTGCCCTCAAGTGGGCGGGGCTTATTAGCTCCCTCACCTGATTGTCGTTTGTTTGGCTATATATGCCTTGTCTATGTACCAGTTGACTGCTGGTTATTATTTCCTGAATTCGGAACAGTGCACGGGTTTTTGGTTTGCGCACTTTAATGATTAAACCCCTCTTTTTCTCTGAGACTTGGAGTGATCGCTTCCTTTTAGTTCGCACCTCCTGCCCGTCACACCTGCCACTTTCCAAGGCTACACAAACTTTGACAGCGCAGGAACACCGTCCCAGAATTCTTGGCTCATCAGCTCACTTTGTTTCTCAGAATTCCTTCTGTCTCAAGCTGGTTTTGTCCGATATTTGTAATGCCTGGTGCCTTGAGAAGCAGCCACTGGAATATGCAGTCGGCTCGACCTTCTGTACGAGAAGTTTCACAATTTCCCAGGCGTTTGGAGAGATAGGAAACTTCACTGCACTGCTCCAGAAGAAATGCTCAAATTTGGATGAATTCACTTAATGTTTGTTTGCATATTGCTGATGTGCAGAACCATCTGTTCTCTTCACACTGATAAATCTCATTTTTCCTCATTTTTATAGAAACACAGACATTAGAATTGTGGGTTTGGACTTTTTCCTTTTGAAACAGTAAACAGGACAGCTAGAGATACTGTTCAGCATCTAACACTCCAGATTTGATTATTTCTGAAGCCGTTGAGCAGATCTATTGCTATTTCTTTCTCATTACCCAAACCCCTCCCTCATTACTCGAACTCCTCCCCCATTACCAAAACCCCTCCTTCATTACCCAAACCGCTGCTCTAACCATCATAACGACAGATTTCTTTTCCTTTAACAAAAGGTCAAGGTTGATAGTTGTCACTGTGTTAGTACTGGTGTTCCTGTTCACTCATTCATAATAACCTTTGTGTGGATTTGCTCATGCTTGTTTATTCCTGCTGGTTACTGCTCTATCTCTCAGTCCTGTTGCTGTAGGTTGTAAATGGGGTGAGAAGGATCCACCCTCCATAAGATTTTTTTCTCCGTCTGAAAGCTTGATGCCCACACTAATGAGCAGCTGTGAGTTCCAGAGCTGCCTGAAGGCTGTCACTTTTGTACACTCTCAAACGCAGAGCGCGTCGATTTACCACTAAACCTTCTATCTGTATCATCAATGTCAATGTCACAGCCTGCAAAATTCTCCGCCCGACTAGACAGATGGTTTTCAACTGAGTGGTATAATAGGCTTGGATAATGAGACATTTAAAGGGAGCATTGCGAGGGTCTTATTTCCTCTCTGTTCCGCTCCTCTTCCCGTCTCCACTGTGTCTCTCCTTCACCCCCTTGTTCTTAATGTCTACCTGTTTGTGTTGGACTGTCTCTCCTCCTCAGAGAGACCTGAACACAGACAGTGGGAGTGTCTGTTGGAGGTATCCTTCGAAATCATCAGCCAGTAAATTTCCACTGATAATCCAATGGACCTATGATTTGATGATTACAATTAACATCAAGTCTATCCCAGCTGCGGTTGGTGTGGGGTATTGGTTCGCCAGAACCATTGTGGTACTGATTGAGTGTTTGGTGCGGGTGGCTCTACAGTTTTTATGATGATCTTAATTGCATGAAGTTCAGCCATGGTAAGTCATGCCTTTGTTGCATGTTTTTTAAACTTTTTTAATGTGAAACACCTCATGGGGAATACATACATATGGGTGTATGTACATATCCTATGAACAGAACAGAGTATGTTCCATGGAACATGGTTTAATAATATCAGAAATATTATTTCAGTCATGAACAGCAACACATAAATACATTCATACATAACTAAATGGATGGATAAAGAAATGAAAGCTTGTGGGTTCTGCTTAAGAGCGTTTCAGAGATACTTTGTCACTGGTCCCTCTGTAAGCCTGTAGCTGGTTGTGCTGCGTCTTAAGCATCTTGTAACGTCTGTTTTTGTTGAATCATGGTGTTGCTAGCGTTGTTTCATCTTGAGTGATGCTGTTTGCTGTTACAGATTCCAAGTGAACAACTCCCTCCTGCACCCCATGATTGTGGAATGGTAAGGCATGCGCACACAACCCAGCTTGTTAAGATTCTTGGCAGTAAGCTCCACCCCTAATTACCCAGGGCACCATCTGAGTAAAAGTGATCTGTCCCTGAAGCCTGATTAGGGACAGTTTATCAAAGACTTGGAAGGTCTTTTTAAAATTGTGTCTAAGGCGTTGATAAAAGATTAAATCTTGTCAGAAGTCAGAAACACTCCTCTAATACACTGCTGCATCTGAATCACTGCTATCAGAATATTTTCTCAGTCTAGTTTTGGAGTGAATTGTGGTTTTGACTGGCTATATTGATCATCACAAATCAATTCTGATATTTAAGTTCTAAAAATTAAGTTCCTACCCTCTCCCCCCTCTCTCATCCCCGTACGTATGTGTGTACAGCTGTGTTTGTGTGTATGAGTGTGTGTACAGCTGTGTGTATGTGTGCATGTCTGTGCTTGTGTGTGTATAGTGCCTGTGGTGTTTATGGTGCAGTTATTAATGTGTCACGGTTTGAGTTGAGTCACGTGAGGTGATGTTCGCTTACACGTCTTTCCGACACGAAACACCGTCATTATAGAGTTGGTGGTGTCACACGGCAAAAATAGAAGCTCCTTGTTAACGAGTTAGCACGAGATGATTAAACTGACAGCTCTGGTGTGTGTGCCACTGCTTTATATGCTGTAATTAACCTGCTACATCAGATGCTTTTTATGCTATAATTAACCTGCTGCGGGGCGGCATGGTGGTGTGGTGGTTAGCACTGTCGCCTCACAGCAAAGCGGTCTGGGTTCGATTCTCGGTCTGGGCTGCTCTGTGTGGAGTTTGCATGTTCTCCCTGTGCCTGCGTGGGTTTTCTCCGGGTACTCCGGTTTCCTCCCACAGTCCAAAGACATGCATCTTAGGTTGATTGGTCACTCTAGATTGCCTGTAGGTGTGAGTGTGCGTGTTGGCCATGTGGTGGACTGGTGAACTGCCCATGGTGTACCCTGCCTTCGCCCGGAGATGCTGGGATTGGCTCCAGCCCCCCCGTGACCCTGACTAGCGGGAATAAGCGGTACGGATAATGAATGAAAAAATGAATAACCTGCTGCATCACAATTTATCTTCTACCCTGTTTTCCCTTCATAATGCTTTGATGACCAGGAGTTCTTTAATACAGACATATAGTCATCTCCCCATATAACATTATGTCTCTGTCTTCTGTTGTATTGTAGCTGTATTATTTCTACATGATGTTCATTGAATGTTTGAGATGACTGTCAGAACAACACTGCACTCTAGAGATGACAGATTAAGATCACGGGTGTCAAACACCAATGTTCTCAACCTCGCACCTCTGCTGTTATACCGTCAAAGCATCATCAGTTACAGTAGTTCCACCCCCTTCCCTGAACACTTGTTTTATTTATTTCTTTTTATGAGCTGACGATTATATTTTTGCAAACTTTTTAATGATGTCTTCGGTGCAGACCTGGCTGAGGAACTTTCTGCAAAGTGTTTACGTGGGAAATGTAGTTTTGAGTTATTGCTGTGCTCATTAAAGGCAGGGTGGCCAACCCCTGCTGGTGCAGAACACACAGAGCTGCTCATTATCTGGACTAATCTAGCACACCTGATATGTGTAATCAGTGTGTCCAGTAGATTCTGTGTGCTAGATCAGCACATGTGCAAAGCTACACTAGGCTCCGCCTTAAAGTACAGGCAATCCACACAGGCTAAAGGCTGGTTACTGGTCAGCCTGAAACTACTGAGTAATGAAGCCAGGGTTTGACAAATACACAGAGTAAAGGCCGTTAGAGACAGAACGCAATGCAGAATAGTGATGCGAAATATTTTTTTGGTCTCAAAACTATACACACTGGCCATGAACACACAGCGAATAAAATTGTTGCATTTTCGTCATCTGACCAATCATAGCTGGAGCAATTCTGATTTCATTATACATGCATTTTAATTAATTTACAAAATTACTGTCAAATTTACTTGACAGAAAATGTGTTCAGTGTGTAAGTTGAAACCCAAAAGGAAACGGACCCACATCCACAGGCAGGTGTGTCCGAGGATATTTTGGTACAGTGGAACTTGTAGCTCCTGGCCAATGTGTGCCATGCTGTGTGGAGTATGAAGGCACCTGTCGTACGCTGGTGCTGTGCTGAGTGGCGGATCGCGGCGCTTTGATGCTGCTCGATTGGCAGGAGCTGCCATGAATCTCTCCTGCTCTCAGCTCTCATAAAACAAATGGTTCTAAAATACTATATCTCTGTCTTGTATGGCAGTGTTGATTTTGCAAGGTGATGAGTCTCTTCCCCCCCCCACCCACCTCAGTAGTCATCTGATTAAGACAGGTATGGAGTTGAAGGTTCTGGGCTACACTAACCGAATTTCCAGCGAAGCCCAAGAACAGGTAATGTGCATATGGGTCATTTAGTCGGTCTGGTCCTTCCATCCATGCAGGGGATCTGCCTCTAATGGCCTCATCTCCACAGTGCGGGTATGGCTGATTGTCTGATGTGCTCTCTTTGTCAGAATAGGAATGACTAGAGCCCATGGCCCGTTGCTAAGCTACAGAGAGGAGTTTTTAATTCTCCATCCATACAGTGGGCCACTTCCAGCACATCCTTTACAAGTAAAACCATTTTGTCATACCTGTGACCTATCCTCTACAATTCCAACTCCACCCCCCCCCCAACCAATCCCTGACATTCCCCCACTATTGTTAGCTAGCACAATCTTATCTTATCTTCATGCCCGTGTCCTTGAACACCATCTGACACCATCTTCACCCCATCCCCATTAAGCCCGACACCATCCTGATACCATCACCCCTTCCCCATTAAACCCGATACCATCCTGACACCATCATCCCATCCCTGTGAACCTCAACACCATCACCCCATCCCTATGAGCCTCAACACCATCAGTGTCAGGGGGGAGAGTGTATAGTATAGTATAGTATGGTCTTCTGCTGAAATATAAAATAGCTTTTTGGAGTCTACCTCCATCTTCTGATGAAATATAAAATGCTGTGGTGAGCTGTGGAGAGGCTGCGGGCTGAAAAATTTAAACGCGGGCCGCACTTTGGACACCCCTGGTGTAAGGTGATATGGTGTAAGGTGCCATAGCATAAGGTGATGGTAAGGTGACATTGTGTCAGTTAGCCTTTGTCTCCGAGGTGAACCAGACAGGAGAAGGTGGGGCCTGAGTTGGCGGGGCACAACCACACCATCACTTGTATTTGCTTATCCCTCTCTCTCCATCAGATCATCAAGCATATCAAGCCTGGCCACAAAGAATATAAAATGGAAAGGTAAGAGAAACGGAGAGTCTCCTGGCTGAAGGAGACCCATTAACATGTTTGGTGAGCTTAGAGGAGAGCACGCCATTCAACTAGTCAAAGAATCACTAACACACACCATCACCTCAGAACACAAGTGATGAAAGACCTAGAGTGTCTGTTTAAAAGATTTGTGTGTATATATACTGTCACACACACACATGTATGGCTCATACCTGGGAGCTGCATATGCCAGGAACACTGTGATTCATATTATTCTTTCTTGTGCCTGACAGGGAAGTGTATCTGACTTTGTAGATTTTCATGTTAAACCATGGAGTTTGGCAAGCATCCAAAGTTCCACTATTTTGTGGTTTATTTCTGGAGTTTACCGATTGCCATGTTCTCCATGGGTGTCTCCTACCTCAGGCATGTGTAGTCGTGGACACAGAGGGCCGGTGTGCCTACAGGTGTCACGGTGAGAAGGCGGAATCGCCACCAGAGGGCATCCGCGAGAGCACCTGACACACGTCACACCCTTACCTGGCATAGGCGCACACCCCCAACTAGCACGTCCACCCCCCTTCACAATCACCCGAATACTAGACACCTGTGCACGGTATTTGGGTATGCTTCTTAAGCTTCGCAGGTCCTGTCGTCCAGTGCTGCGCATTGGCCCTCCTTGGAAGACTACGCTTCACGCTCGCTACCAGAGGAAATAACGCTGTACCTGAACGACGCCTGTGGGACTCTCTTACGTTGTTTAAGTTAATTCAGTTTACTAGGCATACTTGCCTTTATTTGTGTTGAGCCCTTATAAGAGTATGGATATCAATAAAGAAGGAAGCTCGCTACCCTCGCCTCCTGCTGTCTGCCTCAATCCGTTACAGAATGCGCAGCCTGAGGCAGCAGGAGGCGGCGGGCCTTCTGCTATAGAAGTCCCTAAATGCTCAAGGCGTACTGTTGGAACAACATCACCACGAGATGGGTGAGTTACAAAAATTTAATGCGTGCGCTGAATACGTCTGTTCAATTATTATCGCAGCAGGCTAGTCAAAACCCCGCCCCCACGACTGGAAGGTGTAAGACTACCCTTAGCACCCCCAGAAGCCTACGATGGAGACCCCGAGAAATGCGAGGGATACCTGGCTCAGTGCGGTCTCTACTTGCGGTACCAGGAGCACCTCACGGACCAGGCGAAAATCGCTTTAAGATCTCGCCTTAGCGGAAAGGCACTGGCAGGGGAGCCGCGTTACTGGCGGGTGAGTCCCCACTATTGGCAAATTATGAGACATTCTATAAT
>JAGXOD010000416.1:0-16445 GCA_020368025.1 Brachyhypopomus occidentalis | reverse complement strand
TACTGTAAGGCTGATTACTACAGTAATGTTAGTTTCTGGCTCGACTTGAAAATATTCTCTAATTAACCTGGCAGTGACCATCCTAGCTACTGGAATCGCTATAGCTAGAAGTTTTTAAAAGTCAAGTCAGAAACTGCTGCTGAGACAATCAAGCTGTAAATTAACTGGAACAGCATGCTACCTTCTAAATGGCGCTACAGTTATGCATTACATTTAAAGAGCTTTGAAGTGAGAAACTGTATAACACAAGTCGTCCAGAAACACTTCCGTTGTTTTGTGACTGGATTTGCAGTGTTTCTGAATTTGCTGCGCATTTCCGAAATGTAGCGCACGCGTTGTCATTTTTTGCTTTGCTATTTGCAGCGCGGTGGGCTACCGTATATTGGAGACAAACTGCCATTATAAATATGACTTTTTACTCTTATTTTTTAGGGGTGCTAGCACTCAATTTAGGGGTGCTTATATTGAGGTGGTCTTTTGTTGAATTTCATTCATAGGTGGGTGGGGTTTGTATTGGGGATTATTATTGACAATATCCAGTAAATTAAATTTCAAAGAGATTTTCTAAGTAGAGATGCATCATCTGGTTGGGTTTCTGCGTGAACTTTGACTCTCTGGCATGAACTCGTTTCCCCTCGCTGTACTGTTACACATGCACATATATACATATATAATCTTAAAAATATTAATGAATATTAATTGAAAGACCAAAGCAAAAGAGTAAGGAAGAATAGTACAACCCTGTCTGTCTGTATCTGTATCTCTCTTTTCAAACTGCTTTTGCACTTCTTCCTTCTTATCCTGAAAACTTGATTATCATCAAGTATGGGGGACTCATCATTATGGGGGACTTCAACAGCGCGAAACTCACGAACGAACTGCCCAAATACAGACAGCACGTCACCTGCGCTACGAGAGAGGAAAACATTCTTGATCACTGTTACACCGCTATTAAAGGCGCCTATCACGCGATCACACGAGCAGCCCTCGGGCACTCCGATCACCACCTTGTTCATCTCATCCCGAAATACAGGCAAAACCTTAAAACCAATAAGCCTGTCATTACAACAGTGAAGAGGTGGACCAGTGGAGACATTGAGAAGCTCCAGGACTGCTTCGAATCCACAAACTGGAGTGTGTTCGAAGAGACGGCAGACGGACTAGACGAGTACACGGACATCGTGACGTCATACATCAGTTTCTGTGAGGACTGCTGTATTTCTACTACATCACACAAGAAATACAGCAATGACAAGCCATGGTTCTCTGCTGAACTCAGGCAGCTTCGGCGGGAGAAGGAGGCGGCATTTAGGAGTGGGGACAGGACTGTTTTCAAAATGGCCAAATACAGACTGGAGAAAGGGATTAAAGCAGCAAAGCACAGATATTCTGAACAGCTGAAAAGCCACATTGCTGCTAATGGCCCATCTTCAGCCTGACAGCCCTGGAGCAGATCACCAATCACAAGGTGAGAAAGACCCCACTCCTGATTAACGACCGCCGGCTCACCAACGACCTGAATGAATTCTACTGCAGATTTGAGCCATCAAAGGACAATCTTCAGGCTGTCTGCCCCATTCAGTCAACCTCCCCCCCACCCAGGCTCTCTCACCTCTGCTCCCTGCACACTTCTCCATCAATCTGGAAGATGTTCAAAGGCTCTTCAGTAGACAGAAGGTGAGGAAAGCTCCAGGGCCTGACTCAGTCTCTCCATCCACCCTAAAGCACTGCAGTAACCAGTTAGCACCAGTCTTCACCAAGATCTTCAACAGATCACTGGAACTCTGCTCTGTTCCCGCCTGTTTCAAAACCTCCACCATCATTCCAATTCCCAAGAAATCCACCATCTCCGGACTTAATGACTACAGACCAGTAGCCCTGACTTCCATAGTCATGAAGGTCTTTGAACGCTTGGTCCTATCCCACCTGAAAGCCATTACAGGCCCTCTGCTAGACCCTCTGCAGTTCGCATACAGAGCTAACAGATCTGTCGAGGATGCAGTTAACTTGGCCCTGCACGTCCACGCTGCAGCATCTCGACAGTCCTGGAACCTACGCTAGAGTTCTGTTTGTGGACTTCAGCTCGGCATTTAACACAGTGATGCCGCAGCTCCTGGGAACCAAGCTGTCCCAGCTGTCAGTGCCAGATTCCATGTGCAGGTGGATTGTGGACTTTCTAACAGACAGGAGACAGCAGGTGCGGCTAGGAAAACACTCATCGGACCTCCGACCCTCAGCACTGGAGTGCCGCAAGGCTGCGTGCTCTCACCCCTACTCTTCAGTCTCTACACCAACGACTGTGTCTCCAGGGAACCAACTGTGAAGATCCTAAAGTTTGCTGACGATCTCACTGTGGTAGGCCTCATAACTAATGGTGATGAGTCTGCCTACAGACAGGAAGTCGAACAGTTGGTCTCCTGGTGCAGCAGCAACCACCTGCTGCTCAACACACAGAAGACTGTAGAGATGGAGGTTGACTTCAGACGCAGCCCCCACTACCTTCCCCCCTCAGCATCAATGGCTCTGCAGTTTCCACTGTGGAATCACTCAAGTTCCTGGGTACCATCATATCCAAGGACCTGAAGTGGGAGAGGAACACGGTCTCCATAGCAAAGAAAGCCCAGCAAAGAATTTTCTTCTTGAGACAGCTGAAGAAATTCAACCTGCCACAGTCTCTGATGATCCAGTTCTACAGAGCCATCATCGAATCCATCTTCACATCCTCGATCACCATCTGGTTTGGTTCCTCCACCTCACAGGAACGAGCCAAACTGCAGCGCATCATCAGGACAGCAGAGAGGATCATCGGATGTAACCTGCCAACGCTTCAGGACATCTACACCAGCAGGGTGAGGAAGCGTGCTGGCAAAATCAGAGCTGACCCCTCTCATCCTGGACATCACATCTTCGAGACCCTCCCCTCTGGTAAAAGACTCAGGTCCATCAGAACCAGCACAACACGACATGCCAACAGCTTCTTCCCCAGAGCTGTAGCTCTCCTCAACAACAGTGCTCACCACAGTGACATCCTGCACCTCAACTGAACTGTATTTCTGACTGCTAACCTCAATATGCACAGAACTCACTGCACTGACCAACACTGCTGCCCACTTTCTGTATAGTAAGTTATTGTAAGTTATTGTAATAGTAAATTGTAAATAATATCTACAGCCACTTATTCACATATACATAATATTCATATATATATATATATATACATATAGATAACAAATACACACAGGCTCTTATACATACCCAATACATATTTATTGTATCTCATATTTCTACTGTGTTATTGTAACAGTCTTGTGTGCTTGTGTATGTCATACATGTGAGCTCTCACCAAGAAAAGTTCCTCGTATGTGCAACATACTTGGCGAAATAAAAGTGATTCTGATTCTGATTCTGATTCTGATTCTGATTGATCTTTCTTTTTCTCTCCTGCCTCTCCCTCCTCCATCCACTGCTAATCTCTCCCCCCTCTATGTTTAGATAAGGATTCGAGACCCTAATCAGGGCAGGCGAGACATCACGGACACGGAGGAGATCATGTCCGGAAGATACGGCGCCTCTACACCCCCACAGGTAACACTGGAGCATACAGGCATCCTGACTGGTAGCCCACCACTCACTGAAGCAAACTCATAGGTGTGATGGTCAGGTGTACGCATACGTTGGCTAACGTAGTGGCCCTACTCTTAAGTGTCCATGTCAAACCCTGATGTTGGTGTTCTGCTTAGGCCAATAAGACTCCGCTGCGAGTGCTGGACCCCAGTCGACTGCCGGGGATGAACTGCGGGCCGGTCTACACACCCTCCGTCACCAACCTGGGCAGGCAGCCCATGGGCGGCCGCGGCCCGGTCAGTCTCTCCTACAAGCCTCGCCCACACACATCCCACACACATGCATAACTGACAGTGGCTCTCAGCCTTGTCTATCTCTAAGCCCCACCCCCCCTCTCCCTCTAGTCGGTGGGTGTGGGTGGGCCGAGACGTTCTGGCCAGGAGCCTCGTAAGATTATCGTCTCCTGAGCAACGACGTGCAGCTGAATCGCGCGGAGAAGGCGTGGCGGCCGTCTGTTCGGCGAGGCTCGCGCTCCGAGGAGAACGACCTGGAGGTCCTGAAGACCCAGGAGATGTTCCGCATAGTGCGCAGCATCCTTAACAAGCTCACACCGCAGATATTCCAGCCACTCATGAAGCAGGTGACGGAGCTGGACATCAGCACGGAGGAGCGGCTCAAGGGCGTCATTGACCTCATTTTCCAGAAGGCCGTCTCCGAGCCCAACTTCTCTGTCACCTATGCCAACATGTGCCATCGCCTGACGGGGTGAGTGGGGAAGAGGGTGGATTCACACGCATTCACACTTGTATAAATAAACCTTATTTATTTATTTATGTAAATTTCGAGCAGATTCACTATTAATATTGACTAATCTCCATATGTAGGCTAAATGTTGTTTTGGTGAAAAATTAAAAATGTAGTTCAATTTGACAGTCCTACGTCAGTGTACATGAGCTAATTAAATGCAACTTTTTCCCAACTGTGATGCCAATTAAAGTGGTTGTCACGGTGGAGCGAGGGTTCGGATGCAAAAGAGCAAGCGTGGCAGATATTTTCCTTTTATTCATCATTCACAATTATTACAATAAAAACATCAAATTTTCCATTAAATTCATATAAAATATATTATAAAAAACACCAACATCAATATTTACTTAAAAATGCTTCCAGTTCTGGCTAAAAATCACAAATGCAGATTTAAAAACTTGCTGTCCCTTAGTCCCCCAGCCGCATCAGTTTTTTGAGCAATGCAGGTGGTATTTTGCTGGGGTCCTCTAAAGGGAGTGTGGTGGGGCCCAACGTGGGAGAGTAAGAGTCTGAATAAAAATCCTGTGGGTAAAAATGGGGTTCTTCCATCATCCTTCGGGCGGCTCCCAAGTCCCTCCCCCGAAAAGTCCAATGGCAGGGAGCCACCCTCGTTGATACTCCCCATACATAAAATACTCTCCCACACGCTCTTTGTTGGAGTAGACGCGTACGTGGGCCCCACGGGCGCCGCCGCTCCCACCGGAGGGGGTGGGGGGGTGGCCCTCCTCTCCCTGGGCTTCTTCTTCACGTCCGGAGGGGTCAGCCCCGTCCTTGCCCGCTTCTTTGAGGTGCCGGGAGTAGCCTTCTTGGGCTGCCTGGCCGGCCTGGACCCGTCTCTCTGGGGAGGGGGAGCACACAACAAGTGAGTTGATGGTAATGTCCTTACCTCCCCCTCCCCACGCCGCTCCTCTTCACCCGGGACTGCTTCTTCATCTCCCAGGCTGCCTCTTGCCGTCTGTGCTGCCACAGGCACCGGGCTCTCGATACAAGCCGGGGGGTCCACCGGGGGGTCCCCGGAGGGCGCCGCGGCGGCCTCGCCGCTCCTGCCCCTGGTCACAGCCGAAGCATATGACCTAACTGCTTTGGGGCAGGAGCGCTCTAAATGTCCCTCGCCGCGGCACTGCCTACACCTCCGGGGCCCCTGCAGTCCCGGGCCACGTGTCCAGGGTCCAGGCAGTTGAAACACTTCCGGCCAGGACAGCCCTCCTCCTTGTGTCCGTACTCCCGGTACACTCTGCAATGGGCGGGCTGACCCCTGTAAAACAGATAGCCTCTGTTACCACCCAAGGAGAAGAGGGCAGGAGGATGCACTACCCCCCCCCCCCGACCGTCTTCTTTAAAAACCATAAAAAACTGGCGGCGCCCGTTCCACACTCCCAGCTCGTCCCGCACAAACTTCTCCCCCGGGTGGACCTCGCCGTAGGCCTGGAGGAACCTGCGGATATGCTCCGTGGGGACGTGTGGGTTGAACACGTGGGTGGTGACCAGACGTCGGCCCTCCACCCACAGAGGCTCAACACCAAACAACTTCCCCACGGGATGTTGTAAGAGCTCTTCCCTCCGCTCCAGGACCCGCTGATACACCTCTGCAGAGGAGAAGGTGACATCAAAAATTTTTGCATTTTGCATCCGAATTGAACATTCTTAAGCTGCACCAGGTGCACAGAGAGTGTCTGGGGAAGGCTTAGATTGTCCTGCGGTGCCCAAATCCTCCCACCCAGTCAGCCCCACTTTTTTTACATAAAAACCTAAAAAAGAAATTCCATTGCTTTATTCTTGGTGTGGACATTAAAGGGTTAATTCAAGCATTTAAAAGATTGAGCCGATCGGCAGCAGACGGAAGTCGAAGCTGCAGCGCATACCGACCCCTGCGACGGTAAATTAGGGAGCTAGCGAGGAGCGCACCGTTATATTCGCAAGATAGTTTGCTACATTAAACTAGCTACTTATCATAACTTGGTTGCTACGTGAACCATCTTACAATTTGAAGCAAGTTCAAGTTTACTATCATATCCATCAATTTGAATTCTACGCTACGGCCGTTGTAACTTCACCTTCAGCAGTCACGGATGGAAAAAGACGTTTCTTTTTTCATTACCAAATATAATCTAAAGCTGTTCAAAATCTTTGTTTCCTATGACAACGGATTTCTGGATTAGCAAAAAGTCAGCATGTTAAATAGCGCTAACTAAATTAGCTACCCTTTAACGGCAAATTTTAACTAGGTTGTATCAAGGTACACATTTTTTAATATTTCAGTGTTTTTTAACATCTTCCTTAGGAAATGATCGGGAGCCCTTTCCGTTGGACGAGGACAGATTTAAAACGCTCCATACCCCGATCCGAGAGGTAGTTGGCCATGTACTTATTCGTGAATTCTCTCTTAGCCAGCTTCATTCTGTTTATGGAAGTTTCTGTGCAGGACTGCTAGCATGCATTGTTTATTTTTGCGAGGCTCTGGTCACAATTATTGTAAAATGCAGGTCTTGCACGTACTTGTCTAGTCGCAAAGTAACACGTTTTTGTTTTTCTCCGCAGTCGAGGCTTATAGCCGTGTATCAGGCTCACCAAGGCTTGCACAGAGCACATAGGATGTTTGCCTTCACCCTCTCACAAATGTTTTCTTCAGCCACAAAGGTTTCCTTGAGTTTTTAATGTGTATAACAGGCACAAATAAATATTTTGTTACCTGAGAGTTTGTAAGAGCTTTTTCCATTTCAGTGGTAAAGATTTCTTTCTGCATGATTGCAGGTGGTGGAGGTGAAGCTCCAGCACAAGTCTGTTTACAGTGGACTGCAGAGTGAGCACTGGTGGGTGCTCAACAATGAATTTTACAACATAGATGCAGAGGTGAGTCATGGGAACAGGTTCACATTTTCAGTGAGAATGGACATGCTACTGTCAATGGCCTTCAACCTAACCTTTTCTTTGTATTTGTAGCTTACCCTCCACTTCTTTGCCAGCGCTAGTGCTGTGGCCTGCATCAAGGTAACGAAGAGTCTTGACTATAAGCATCTTAAACTAGCTTGTCCCATTCTGAATCACACTCATCAGAATTGTTAATTCAGCGGAGGGGAACCAGCATCACAGAGGCAACCATCTACCTGCGCACCAAGTCAACTAAGTCATCGTGCAGAATATTTTTCTGGTTAGTGCTTCCTCCTTTCTGATTGCATTTAGACTTATTTGTGGTGAAGTTTTTAGAAAATGATACCTAAAGGCATGAAACTGACAGATCCTCTAGCTTCCCATACCTTGGTGAACTTGCTGAGGCGACTGGTGTCGATGGGTTGCACTTGCAGAGTATCTGCACATTTTTGACCTACAAATGTAATGACTTTTATGACCTCTAAGAATAAAAATTAAGACCATTACCATGGCAAAAACATGAATTCTCAACCTTTTGCAAGCTGGGCCCCTCCAAAGCTTTCAGGTAGTCCATGTTAATGTGAGAGCTGCTTTGCCTTGCAAAGATCCTCAATTCTTGGCACAATGTCTGATAAGTTTACATATTGATATTCTGGACACTTTTCTTTTCCCATCAATTGAAAGGATGTTTGGGGATGATGAAATCATTTTTCAAGATGATAATGTATCTTGCCATAGAGCAAAACTGTGAAAACATTCCTTGAAAAAAAAAAAAAAACACATAAGGTCAATGTCATGGCCTGCTGCAAATTGTCCGGATCTCAATACAATTGAAAATCTTTGGTGGAAGTTTAAGAAAATGGTCCATGACAAGCCTCCAAACTGCAAAGCTGATCTGGCAACAGCAATCAGAGAATGTTAGAGCCAGATTGATGAAGAGTACTGTTTGTCACTCATTAAGTCCATGCCTCAGAGACTGCAAGCTGTTATAAAAGCCAGAGGTGCAACAAAATACTAGTGATGTGTTGGAGTGTTCTTTTGTTTGTTTGTTTTTCCTGAGAATTGAGTGATTCCATAATTTTTCCCTCTGCTTGGACTAAAAAAATTAACCATTACTGACTACCACATTTTTCTTCTTGATTTCTTTTAGTGTTTCTCAAAGCCAGAAAGTTACCATTTGAAATGACTTTAGTTTTGTCATGTCTGTGATCTGTTTTTTTCCTACAAAATTAAACAACTGAATGAACATCCTCCGAGGCCGGTGATTCCATCATTTTTGCCAGGGGTTGTAATAGAACTAGAGTGAACAGCGCAACCACGTGTATGTGGACGTTTTAATAGTAGAACAGTCACGGGTTCAAAATACTACTGTTTTAATTGGTATTTGAAATGAAAATGTGTGGTTGATTTACCTGTGTTAAACTAGTCCAACCATGCTTCTTTTTATACTATGTGGTTAGATTGNGCCTTGCGCTGTAGAAATAGAATGAAAATGTCTTTTCAGAAATTAATACGTTTTTCACTCAGATGAAATTTAATGCCACTCTTCAAAAATGACTGAAATTGAATACATTTAAAGACCTTAAAAACTTTTCTTTTATTTTCTTTTATTTAAGCCTTGTTAAGGCCCCGCCGGGACCCTGGTCTTGGTAGTGATGGGCACCGTATTCCAGGCCTCATCCTAAGGTTGGGTGATGCGGCCCCCAGAGGGGTGGGCCCGGTCGCGTCTGCCACGCCCCTGCCTGGAGTCCTTCTTAGACAGGAGCTGAGTGGCCCTCTGGTGGCCTCCCTGCCATGCCACCGTGACAATGAACTCAGATGATGTCATCCTGAGATGAGTACATTTTTATCTGTATATTTCAAAGAAGAGACCAAAAAATCTGATTAGTATTTTTGTACATGTATGAAAATTATACGCTACAGACATTATGGTTATGGTTGTTGATTATCTTGTTGTTACAAGTACCTGCCCTTCATGATGATGTCTTTAATGCTAGATCGCTCCTTTGGAGGCACACATTTGTCCACCATTTTGATGATGTCTTTATGGCTGGCCAAAAATGTAATGCAGCTACGAGCATAGAACCTGAGGAGACACGTTTAAAATTACTCTCATGACTGATCAATTTGCTGATGGACACATTGCTGACTCCAGGGCCATAGAGAGGCAGCGAAGTTGCCTACCTCACTTCCTGAGCAGCGTCCAGAGCCAGTCGGCTGATAGCGGTCAGGAAGCACTCCGTGAGGTTCCTTCTTGCCCGTGAGCATGCGGGAAGCCCCCAACAGCAGAGCGAGCCTCTCCAGATGCAGCGTTGTTGTTTTTCTCACAGCGCTGTTTCTGTGGCTGGAGGGTTAAAGAGAAACACAGTGAGAAATACGTCTGGAAAATTTATTTTGATGATTGTGTTGGTGAGGGGATTCTACCCGAGTCCTCCGGCCAGCAGAGCATGAATGACCCTCCTGGGTGAGCAGCTCTGCACCATGGCACCTAGCGCCAGGTCCACATCCTCCCTGATGAAGAGGCTGCTTTCACCCGCCTTGTGCAGCAGCACGCGTGCGGCTGCCTCCGCCTCGGGGTCCATGGCCCTGCGCAGGTGGGCGAACATGTGTGCCAGGGTGGTCATGGCGACACGCGAAACCATGGATCGCAGGTTTTTCACCTGAGACAGTGGACAAAGAGGAGAGAGAGAGATAAAGAAAGGCAACAGTGAGTTTCAAGTTCAAGGTCAGGCCTCCACACATCTCTTATGACGGTCCAGGAATCCAGACTCTTCTTGAGGATTTGCCTGGTTAAACACACCCGAACTGACTCATGCAAAAGCCGGCAGGATTATTTGGTGTGTCAGAGCAGGGAAATCACCCATTTGTACTGCACCCTTCTACCACTATGTGTAAGGAGGGGAAATTCCCCTCTAAAACATTCAGAGTGGACCCTTCCACAGGTTAGAACCATGATTGGTCATAAAACATCATGTCCTGTTGGGACAGCAAAATGTGAAGCTCCTTTTCAAGCCTCTTGGCTTTGATGACAGAAGCTTTTGTCTCCGAGTGGGATCCTCACCTCCTCGACCACGGCCTGGCACAAATCATGGAGCTTGGGCAGAAGGATGTCTGCATGGTTCTGGGCCAGAGAACGCACCAGAGTCAAGCCGTCGATCTTCTTCTCCCTGTTCCCAAACACAGTGTACATACCTGGTGTTATTACGTCAGTAATACTAAACAAGTTCCAGTAATTAAAGCAACACTTAACCAAACAGCAACAGTGTATTCAGTATCAAGATGCCCATCGCTAATGTTTATCTTCATATTTCCAAAGCGTGCTATTTGTGGATTCACAGGCATCCTCAGTTATTTTAGCCCTTTGCTGGCTGCCGGTCTAAAACACAATGTCTGTTAGCTTGGTGTAATCATTGTCCAGTCTTCACTCTGTCTGCTCAAGATCAGTAACAGCCTACCAGTCCTCATTCTCCAGGAGCTGAAACACCTGACTGAGGGCCAGCTCAGGTCTGGCCAGAGGCTGCTCTCTAACCAGGTTCAGAGACTCTGCCACCTCTCCTTCACCCTGGCGAACTGCTGCAGCCCTAGTGGCGTCCCTTCTCTCAGCCGGCTTGAGGGATCCAGTCGCTGCACCTGGGCTGAACCGAGCCATCTTTGGGCCTGTCTCGCCACCAGCTGGTTTACGGTGGAGTTCTGGCTCCCGACCTGGGTTAACCTGGGTTCCCATGTGAGGCAGCTTGCTATATACAGACTTCCCTGAGTCTCTTGCCAAAGAGCCAGTTCTGTTCTTCCTGCTCACTGAATTCATCAACATAGAATTTTCATACCGTTAAATAACTTTCTATTGATAAAATTTTTGAACATTTTAGAATGTAGTTACAGTTTTTTTTGTGAATACAGTGTTTTAATTCATTACAGAAAACATCTATATGTGAGATAAATGGGGAGCTGAGTATGGCCCCTGTTTTGAGCATTGCTGCTCTAAGTGCTTTAAGTCTACGTTTTCCAGGAAAGGAACTCACCTGGCACCTCACAGGCCTTGTCTGTGGACTTGGCCATCTTGAGCAGAATCGCCAGCCTTGGGAGTCTGCTGGGCTTGGTCAACGCCGGTGGAGGCACGGGTGACCGCAAAGCAGAAAGTGCCCGGAGCTCATCGGGCATGCACGTGTCCACGGGTGAACACGAGTCCACAGATGTGCACGAGTCCATGGGGCTGGGGGTGCGGCGGGAGGCCCCCGCTACTGCCCGAACCCTCACACTTCCTCGGCCGAAGGCTCTGGCGTTCCATGCTGCTATCTGCGCCTCCTCGCAGATGTGGGCCTGCATGGCCTTTACCTCAGCATTGAGGCCTAGGGGAGGTCGTCCAGCTCCTCTCTGGCAGCAGCGCGTGGGCCCTGGATCCTGCGCACTCTCTGGGGCTCATCCAATGGTGCGCCGTGTCTCACAGAGGAAGCATCAGAGTTGGAGGAGCTACTCTCACATTTCCTCAGGGGCTCCAGTCGGACGTTGTCATTGCCCCATGTCGGCTGGTTGCGTGGTGTGCCACAGATGCGCTTAATAATGGCCTCCTGCCGTTCTTCTTGCAGGAAACTCCTTTCTGTCAGAGTCCTGCAACGGTTCGCAAGAAACTGCTGCTCCTCACGCTCCATCCTCTCCAGCCGGTAGGAGCAAGGGATTATGGGGTTTGGCTCTGGGCTCTCCCGCATGCAAGCCTGAAGACAAATAATGTAAGGACATGTTATTAAATCACTTGAACAACATACAACATACATTGTATAACAGCACTGCCTTTTGAGTGATTTTTTTTTTAAATATTAATTTTGAGACGTTACAGGGTAATAACAATACATAATCATACAACAGAATGTGATCAAGTCTCTGCAAGGCTGTAATGTTACAGTTGCTGTCCCACAAAGGCTTCTGAACCGGTTAGCTAAGCTGCTAATGGTACTGGTATTGTCCGAGAACTGCATGTCTGTTCGCGGGACCGTATACAGCTTGGACACTGTAATGATTCCCAACAGACAAGTGTTTAAAGGATCTGTCTGGCTGTCTACAGACTGGAAGACAGGAGCGGAACCGCTTTGGTGGTTGACCAGGCAGAACAGAGCAGAGCAGAGCGGGTTCGAGGGGGAGAGGGCGGTACGGAGCGGACGGAGAGTTTCAGACAGACGGACATTTTCCCCTACTGCCGCATTTACCCGCGTACCGCTTGGTGTAAAACGGCCTTTAGTTTGTCGCCGTTATTGCCATATTCAAATCTGGCCTTTCCGACTTTTTCCCACGTAGCTAGCTAACCAACGCACAGCGTACGATACGTTGCACGGAATGTCTGAGTTGGTACTAAGTAGCTAAAACAACGTCTTTTTAAATGTGAAATCCGTCTGTGTTCTTCGTATCATGGAAACAGGGTCCTAAACAGCTAGCTACATAGATAACAGTTATTTCCATAAGCATACCGGTGTGGATGCGCCGCTGTTGCCGCTGCCGTTCGACTTCGAAAACTCTTTCTGGTTCCCCAAGCGAATCACCTCCTTTAACTTTGCCGCGCGCTCCTGTAGAGTGTAATACTCCTCAAGCAATTGTCGATAATCCATTTTAAACGGTCAAGCGTATCTAATGCGGTTAATCCAAAAAATGGTTGTTTCTGCTTGAACGGCGGCTCTTTATATAAGGTTACGTGTGACGTCACAATCTTGATGACCTCTCCGATGACGTCATTGCGCCATCGGATTTATGATCAAAACGAAATGTTATCAACCAATTTGCTAATTCAATAAACGTGAAACACTCACTCATGATTAGTGGCAGTGAAAATGTAAAAGAGGCTAGTTTGTTTCAGTGGGCCATACAAAGTTCTGATAACTTTTATAGAACACTGTGGAACCAGTATGTTTGGGATATTTAAATGTATATAAAAACCACAAAATCTATTCTAAGATCATGATTGTGTCGTCTAAAAATGTCAATGGCCCATCATGGAGTGCATGAAGAGCATTTTGAACACTCATGATTGGGGCATGTTGTGTAATGTCTTTGTTTTTTCTGTAAAACAAGTGAAACCTTAGACAGAGAAAATTGAATGTAAGTAAAAGCGTATATATCTGTCCCAAATGATAAGTTGTAATATTGTACTTCTGTGCTCCTTTCATAAAGAAGCAGTTATATTTCAGTACAGTGTGAATTTAACTTGATAAGAGATAAGTGGAGTTGAAACATCACATGTACTGACATGCATTTATTCCATATTGAGGTCAGATAATTTGTATTATAATTTAATAACCTTTACATCATTATTTCTATCCAATGCTACCAATAATGAAGCAATTTCAGGGCCCTGAAGACAGGGTGCACCCAGGGTGTGCTCTAGTATATTTCCACCACATGTGAAACATGGGCTGTGTTCGAAATAGCATACTACTGGCGTACTGCTTGGGCCCCAAATCAGTATGCAGTATGCAGTATGCAAATAAAAATAATTTTTCCAGTATGCAAAACATCCCCGGATGACATACTACTTCCGCAAAATATTCCAGTACGTAGGCTATTTCGAACACAGCTATGTTTACAAGTTTGAAGAATGTCAGACCAGAAGTGTGTGTTTAGCTACACCCAATATGGCATCAATGGTGGTTCTGGTAGACACCTCTCCCTGAGTGAATGTCTGGCTTTGTGGCCAGGACAGGAATGTTTTTGAATCTTTGTTTGTTTCGAGACTAATGTGGGAGGTATGAATTCCAAATCTGCTGAACATCAGCCTGCAGGACAATCTAACCCTACCCCAGACACTCTCTGCGCACTTGGTGCAGTTTAAGAATGTTCATTTCGGATGCAAAATGCAAATTATCTTCCACATGCGGGAAGTTGAGAAGCCGGGAGCTGGGCTGAACTTTCAGGATCTCTAGGACATCACCCTCCTTCTTGCCAGCAATTCGAGAGCCATTATCCATCTTTTATTATTCAAATACATCAACAGAGGAGAATTGAGGCTGCAGCTCTAGCACTAATATGGCTAAATCTATGAGGATTTTCGCAAGGCAAACCAGACACTGACTAGCCTATTTTGTATGTGTTTCATGCACATTTTACGCCTCTCCAGCAGGACAATCTAACCCTTCCCCAGACACTCTCTGCACACTTGGTGCATCTTAAGAATGTTCAATTCGGATGCAAAATGCAGATTATCTTCCACATGCTGGAAGTTGAGAAGCCGGGAGCTTGCAACTTATGTGTTGCAGTTTCCGGCTTGAGAGAATCTGCTTGCTGCTGATCTGCCAACCTGACCTCCAGGCAGGGGGGATGCACACAGACGTGCCTGACAGGGTGCACCCTGCTCGGGCAAAGCAAGTAAAATCGTATATATCTGTCCCAAATGATAAGTTGTAATATTGTACTTCTGTGCTCCTTTCATAAAGAAGCAGTTATATTTCAGTACAGTGTGAATTTAACTTGATAAGAGGTAAGTGGAGTTGAAACATCACATGTA
Organism: Brachyhypopomus occidentalis; assembly: GCA_020368025.1. Taxonomy (NCBI): domain Eukaryota; kingdom Metazoa; phylum Chordata; class Actinopteri; order Gymnotiformes; family Hypopomidae; genus Brachyhypopomus; species Brachyhypopomus occidentalis. The sequence continues at coordinate 1,723 of JAGXOD010000416.1, read as the reverse complement.
CTGACATGCATTTATTCCATATTGAGGTCAGATAATTTGTATTATAATTTAATAACCTTTACATCATTATTTCTATCCAATGCTACCAATAATGACAGGGTGCACCCAGGGTGTGCTCTAGTATATTTCCACCACATGTGAAACATGGACGTTTTAATAGTAGAACAGTCACGGGTTCAAAATACTACTGTTTTAATTGGTATTTGAATTGGATTTGAAATGAAACTGTGTGGTTGATTTACCTGTGTTAAACTAGTCCAACCATGCTTCTTTTATACTATGTGGTTAGACTGGGACTTGCACCGTAGGAATAGAATGAAAATGTCTTTTCGGAAATTAATACGTTTTTCACTCAGATGAAATTTAATGCCACTCTTCAAAAATGACTGAAATTGAATACATTTAAAGACCTTAAAAACTTTTCTTTTATTTAAGCCTTGTTAAGGCCCCGCCGGGACCCTGGTCTTGGTAGTGATGGGCACCGTATTCCAGGCCTCATCCTAAGGTTGGGTGATGCGGCCCCCAGAGGGGTGGGCCCGGTCGCATCTGCCACGCCCCTGCCTGGAGTCCTTCTTAGACAGGACTGGTCTGCTCCCTGTGCTCCTCCAACTTTGCCCTCCGGGGCACCCAGTTATTCTACCGTAGTAGGAAACAGAGGAGCACTTTCAAAATGCATTCAACACGGCAGCCACCTTGTCAGTATGGGCAATTAGGAAAAGCAAAGCTGCAAAAGGAAGGCAGTCCAACCACCTCTGCATGACTGGCAATGAAATCTCTACACTCAAATACTGAAGCTGGTCAACGGCTGTTCTATAAACTATACTTGTACAATATGCATTCGAGTATAAATTAATGAAGGCACGGAAACATTTGGTGAGACACTGAAGAAGTCCAACGCATGGGTGTGTAACACTTACCCGTCTGAGGTCCAGGATGTCTTGCAGCCCGAAACGGATCCTTGACGAGGTCGTCCTCGCCTTTTATTTTTCTCCATATATTTAAAATAATGGTCCATTTCGGGCTGTTTAGTCAAAAACAAGACTCTCGTTAGCGTGCTCGTGGCCACCGCCTGGTTAAAACTGCTAGACGCAAAGCATTTGCAGCCCAGGAGGGGAGAACATAAGCGCATGATACCTGGGCCTTCTCGATGTCCAAATCCTTGCCAATGGTGGAGAGGAGGAGGCAGAGGCACTCCAGGCTCTCCTCGTCGTGGCTCTTCAGCAGCAGCTTGACGATGCAGTCGTGCATTATGAGCTCCGTCAGCATCTCCTGCTTGAACAGCTGCCCGATGAACATGATGTTGCCGAGGAACGGCGGCGGGCCTTGTCCTTCGCGTCGTCCAGCTCCTCAATCAGCCGCCGACGCTTCTCATCCTGGCAGGAAATGTCAGGGGTTGGCGTTAACTCGAGACGAGGCCCGGCAATACGGCACATTTAACACAACTAAAAACGACTGGACTTCATACTAACAATACACATCCAATAATGTGCACCCCCGAGGGAAGGTGCGCTATCGAGATGGTGAGACTGTCGCACCTCTGATGCGGCATCCATCTCCTTCTGCTCGCGCTCAAATATCTCCTTGCTGTCCTTGTCCTTCTCAAACTCCTTCTGGCAGCAATTCAGCAGCAGCCTTCCAAAACTCACAGTGCCTCCCGGCTTATCTGAGGTGGGCACTTTCAGCTGGGTACCATGAAGAGCAAGCAACAGGCACAAGTGAATAA
>JAGXOD010000413.1:0-19520 GCA_020368025.1 Brachyhypopomus occidentalis | reverse complement strand
AAAACCATGAGGAGTGCCCCCCCCCCCTCGGAACCAACTGAATTAGATTAGAAAATCTCTTTGAAATTTCATTTACTGGATACTGTCAATAATAATCCCCAATAAAAACCCCCACCCACCTATGAATCAAATTCAACATTCAAGACCACCTCAATATAAGCAGCACTGTTATTACAGCAGCAACGTAACATATTACCATAGAGATTGTAATATCAGAGTTTCAGAGGCCTCCTAATAACTGAAGTAACTACTGTGCAGTGTAAGCCCTGTAGACATTAGATCTTCAGTGCAATAGCCATGGTGTAACTAATTGACCAAGACCATCATTGGAGCTACAGAAAACTCCACCACATAACATTATTATCCACAAGACTAACTGTCAGCACCGTCTTACTACAGTCCGCAGGTTCTGCAGAATCATAACGTGCAACACTTGCTGAGCATCACCAGAGAAGTTTATGATGGGACTGACATTGGCGCCTTGTATGTCGCCATAGAGACAGGAGGTGGTGGCGACTGAATATTATATATATATATATATATATATATATATATATATATATATATATATATATATATATATATATATATATATACCTGTTTATATTTAATTACGAATTCACGAATAAGTACATGGCCAACTACCTCTCGGATCGGGGTATGGAGCGTTTCAAATCTGTCCTCGTCCAACGGAAAAGGCTCCCGATCATTTCCTAAGGAAAATGTAAAAAAAAACACTGAAATATTAAAAAATGTGTACCTTGATACAACCTAGTTCAAATTGTAAGATGGTTCACGTAGCAACCAAGTTATGATAAGTAGCTAGTTTAATGTAGCAAACTAGCTTGCGAATATAACGGTGCGCTCCTCGCTAGCTCCCTAATTTACCGTCGCAGGGGGTCGGTATGCGCTGCAGCTTCGACTTCCGTCTGCTGCCGATCCCGGACCCGCCACCTGTAAACGAGAAAAGACGTAACGGCAATGGCCGAAAATTCCAGTGGCACAAAGGACCACTGGTCGCAGCCGAATGAAAGGCAGGGAAAACCTCATTTTAAACAGATTAAAGATGTTAATTGGAGATATTAATTTGTTAAATATATTGATTCGAAATATTAATTTGTTGAAGATATTAATTGGATATATTAATTTGTTGAAGATATTAATTGGATAAATTGATTTGTTGATTTTTTCCCGAGCAAATGCAACAGCGTTTTGTCTCTTTGAGGGTCGGTAAACGACTGACGGATTTTAGAGCTTTTTGTTGCCTGGAGCCTCTTTCACCTTGGCGATCTACGTTTATGTCAAAACATGTTTTTATCCATGACTACGATATGCAGAAACACACTTAGCAACGTAAAGGGGGAAAGGCAAATGCTGGCAAAACAATGACCTGTTGCAGAGTAAAGGATTTAAATTACCCACAATGCATTGCCGTTTTATTTAAGGCTAATTTGGTCAGACGTTTTCGTTGTTATTTTAATATTTTCTTACAAGCCAACTTTGCAACTTTATATTTCATTCATTCACGCATGCAGCCATTATTTAAAGGGAACATATGAAAACGTTCCTTTTTGAGTGCTTGTCCACATATGTTTGTGTATCCTCAGTGCCTACCAACCCCCAAACCGAAGACAACCCATTACTTTTTGTTTGGGCTGCATTGCTCACAATCGTTAGAAAAAGAACCAATTAATCATGTGCAAGTACTTAATGCATGCATTTATTAAGTGCATATATATGTGTGTGTTATTTTAAGCTATTATTCTGCATCGGCTAAATCTTTTAAATGCTTGAATTAACCCTTTAATGTCCACGCAAAGAATAAAGCAATGGAATTTCTTTTTTTTGTTTTTTATGTATGTTTGGGGTCAGTAATAAAAAAATGTATTGATTTTGTCAAGGTTTATTATTCTGTTCTGATCCACAAACTGCAGTAGTCCCCTTGTCCTGGGAGCCTGGGTGAAGTTCAGGTTGCACAGCTGTCCGTAGTCTTTACTCCAGGAAGGAGCACTGGAGACCTACATGATGGACAGTACAAGAGACAGAAAAGCAGAATACAGACTAAACATAGTTCAATGTTTTCTTGAGAAATCTGGGAGTTGTGTTAGGGCGACACAAACCTCAAAAGATGAAACATCAGATGACATAAAAACATAAGGGAGCCTTTAGCACAGAGTTACATCCAGCCCTCCACCTCACCAAACTCAGCCAGGGTCTTTTACATAAAAAACAAAAGAACAATTGTTTGAGACCATGCATGGATTATCGAGGACTCAGTTCCCTCAGTCACGGTGAGCCGACCCAGCGGCTCAAGGGAGCTGCCCACACACACCCCCTAAGACACGCCCACTCACACCCTCAGCCACTCGCTGATACACCCAACTGCTCCTGTATCTCCTTTCTGTTCTCATGCATTCATTCATTATCCGTACCGCTTATTCCCGCTAGTCAGGGTCACGGGGGGGCTGGAGCCAATCCCAGCATCTCCGGGCGAAGGCAGGGTACACCATGGGCAGTTCGCCAGTCCACCACATGGCCAACACGCACACACACTCACACCTACGGGCAATCTAGAGTCTAGAGTAACCAATCAACCTAATATGCATGTCTTTGGACTGTGGGAGGAAACCGGAGTACCCGGAGAAAACCCACGCAGGCACAGGGAGAACATGCAAACTCCACACAGAGCAGCCCAGACCGAGAATCGAATGCAGACCGCCTTGCTGTGAGGCGACAGTGCTAACCACCACACCACCCTCCTTTCTGTTCTGCTCCTCTCTATATATATAAACCCACAGGTCCAGGCCACCTATGATGCACATTCCTGGACCCTCCATGTAACTTCAGAGAGGGAGACATTCCTAATGTGCTCAGGTAATCATGATGTAGGAATGTGAGTGTTGTACTGAGCTCAGGTAATGATGATGTAGGAATGTGAGTGTTCTTCTGAGTTCAGCTAATGATGATGTAGAGAATGTTGTTAATAAAGTGATCACTGTAGTTAAAGTGATCACTGAGTCCATGCATCACGCTTAACACAACTCTGTAGTGAATACTGGTTTAGGAAATGAAACCAGTTCAACCCTCACTGGGAATGAGGAACACTGGACTAAGAGATTAAACTAGTTCATCCAGTCTACATTGTACAATATCTGCTGGTGTGTTCAATGGTGCTGTACAGGAGTAAATGTGCTACATAGTCCCCATTAAACTCAGTGTTGTCTTTGTCCACAGTGAAGAAAAGGGGAAATTAGTGCTCACCTGCAAAAACCATGTGGAGTCCATATTCATGGTGTGTGTAGAGGCGTGTGTGTGCCAATGTCTTGGGATTCCGACGTCCCTAGTTGCAGTTCCAAAATTCCTCCCACCCGTGAGCCCCACTTTGCCCCACCTGAGGGATGCACACAACGCAACAACAGGACAACTGCCGCTGTGCCGGAGGAGGTTTAATAAACTAAACAAGTACAATGATATTAGTATATTTAAAATAAAAGGTTTAGAGAACATGATCCCTAGATACTTCCTCCTCCACTTGAGGCAAGAACTCATTGACATGGACTCAGACATGGAATCCTGAGGCCACCAAGACGAAATGTGTGAGCTGAAGACAAAAGTCCAACTGCGAGGCCCATAGCCTAAAAGAGATTTTGTATGGCTGTATGGTTTTAATGGCTATTTTCACAGCAGCTAAATGCTCAGTGCTAAGTGAACAAAATGCCTGCCAGAAAATAGTTACTCAGTGGTTGTAAAGCAAAATGAAACTTTTATTCAGTATTTGATCCTGGACGCGATCCTGAAGTACTGGTGGCCATAGAGAATCAACACAGTCCTCACCAGCAGCGTGACCTGGACTGAACTTTAACCTGAACGGTCACCCTGTCCATGTTGCTGAGGCTGTGTGGTATCACTACGGTGCTCCCAGTGTTTCAGCTGTGGGTCATCATGCAGTGGAGCAGCAGGGGGGACGGGAGTAGGACTGAGTGTGTAAGAGAGAGGGAGTGTGTTGTGTGTGTTGGTGTGACAGAATGCAGAGAGTAGAGGTATCATTTAGTCAAAAACAGTCATTCTCTAGAGTAGACAAAATTTAGAGGCAAAACATTGTGTTTTCTCTATATTCTCCACTTGCATTATTGACTTTACCCATCATCGTTAATCGCTGCCATATTACTGCTTCTGAACCACATAAACTATCTAGAACATTAAGTATTCTAATACAAGTATAGTAAAGTGCAAACTGTCAACCTCATAGCCCCAGAGTGTCAAGTTATGGACGGTGTGGGGCTGATCCTAAATCTGCTCTCTGGGCCCTCTGCTGGAGATGTCTGTGGGACTTTCTCCTGATAGTGTCCCTGGGTTCCCAGACATGGTTCCCTTCCTGCTGTATATCCACTACTCCTTTTAGCGGGGGGAAGCTTTACAGGCCCCAGCTTCCCCTGGCCACAGGGCTTCTTGCATGACGTCTCTCCTAATATGTAAGAAGTACACTATGGTAAATATAACGGATGCTGTGCTGCAACCCATTTAGTTAAATGCCTGTTCAGAAAAGTAAGAAGCTTACATGTCAAATTGTGTCAAATTTAAATGTAAAAATGTAAATCTGTAAAAGATGAACGTACCAGGCGTGATCTTGTCAGCACCTCGGCGGTGGGCAACCTCAGCACGTTTGTGCGTGTAGCCGTGGTTTTCAGGCACCTTCCTCACAGCAGGGACCCTGGGATGGCTTTGACGACGGCCCTGCTGAATCCACTCGTGCTTCAAAGCCTCCTCTGGGGTGAGACGCTCAGCAGGATCCCACCTACAGGGGCCAGTGGGTAACAAACACATACACCATAGCCATTAATAGACCTTTCACAGAGAGCAAGTATTTGAATGTTCAGGCTGTGGCAAACTGATCAGAGATTATATACGTGAGGCAGCGCCTGATGAAGTCCAGGAACATGTGGCTTTCGGTCTTCAGGACACTGGCCAGACTTACAGAGCCAGGGTACCTGGCTCTGCCTTGTCTATAAATGACTGTTTTGGGCTTTCCTGAAGAGTCTTACAACATACAAAAAACATTTTCAGCACTACTTACTTAAAAAAGACAGAGTAAAAATTTGAATTTTTAAAGAGAGTGCTCACCAAGGAACAGGTTCGCTTTGGATCCATACTGGAGAACGCTGGATGGTGGCATTCCAAGAAGCTGAAAAAATGAATAAAATATCTATCAACACTGCAAGACTTAAGTTCTCATTTAGAATTTAAACTGCGCATCTAAAAGAATTGTGTGCCTTTACCTCCACTATGCAGGCAAATATCTCAGCCACGCAGTCTCCAGGGAACAGTTGCACACCTGTGAACAGCTCAGCTAGGGTGCAACCCAGACTCCACATATCAAAGGAGCTTTTATAAATATCACCCAGGAACATCTCTGGTGCACAATAAGAAAATGTTCCTGCAGTTGCATAAGCTAAAGAGGAAAACAAGAGAGAAGAGTGAAGTTAAAGAAGTTGAAGGAAACTACATTTTGAATCTACTACATATTTTATTAGACACGATTGGTTCATTTTACACACCTCTCTCACGCTCAAAGTGGCTGCATCCAAAATCAATGACCTTGATCCTGCCTTTCCCTTCCTGTGACAGCAGGATGTTTTCCTTGGCAAACAAAAAAACAAAACAAGTAAGCCTCTGAAATAACTAACAGTGTAAACAAAAAGAATGAATGTGTTTCTAATAAATAAACTGCTTAGGGAGATTCTAGTACAGCTGATTAGACCCAGTGTGGCACTGGCTACTGTATTTACTCTTCATGGCCCATGAGGTGCAGCCCAACCTCAAGACTGCTGTCATACTCACAGGCTTAAGGTCACTGTGGATGATCTTCTTATGCTTTAGCAACAGCAGACACTTCAGCAGCTCTCTGGCATAGTTGCGCACCTCAGCCTCGCTTAATCCCTCAGACTTCTTCTTGATGACGTCATAGAGGCTTGGCCTGAGCAGAGGCAGAAGGACATATGAAGAAAGGGGGCAAAACTGAGGTGAGGTTCAATGCACACAGCGCTGTGTTGCTACTCAACTCTCTAGAAGCCAGTGAAGATTATGAGGAAAATTAAGCTCTCACCCTCCCAGGTGTACCATATGTACCCACAAATGTGCTCACTCACCCCAGGAGCTCAAAACTGATGCAGAGGTGGTTCCGGAATCTGAAGTAATCCTTCATATGAATGACATTGAAGAAGTCATTGGGATCCTCCCTCCTCAAGACATCCAGGATCTTCAGTTCCTTATTTGAATCTAGTTCAGAACTGAAAACAGGCCAAATGACAAACAAGAAAGTCAGTTAATCTATTCTTATTTCAGTCTCAAAATGCTATACGCTGACAGTGACATTGTTATATAAAATAAATAATAAAAACGAGGGCATGTAGACCAAAATGTTGTATAACCTCAATCTGCGGCTAAGCATTTTCACAACCACCATCTCGTTGGTTTTGTGATCTAAGCACTTGAAGACCTTCTTACAACTGATAATGAAAAAAATGGAAGAATTTAAAATGTCATAGTAAAAGATCTCTTTGTGTGTCCTTTCTATGTGACCACATCAGTGTAACATCCATAGTTACAACTAAGCTACCAGTGATGGCACATGGAGAAATGGTCACTGTCTGCTCATACAGTCACTGCTCTATTGTGTGTGTGTGTGTGTGTTCCAGAGGTGTTGAAATACTTCAAGAACTCGTTGACCGCTTATGAGAGGCTGGAGATCATGGGCTTCTCTGAGATCTGGTACTTGGGCCTGAATGCCAAAAAAAAAAACCAACGCATTCCCCAGACAGCTCCATAACTTTGGATACGATGATGAGAGGGGCACCTATATCAAGGTCTATCATAGTCCATGTATTGATTCATGTGTGAACTGTTGCATTGCCAGATCATCATTTCATTAGACATGAACTCTTCTTGGGTGATATGTTTACAGGTGCTCCACGATCATATTGCGTATCGCTATGAGATTCTGGGAGTCGTTGGAGAAGGAGCATTTGGAAAGGTCTTCAAGTGCTTAGATCACAAAACCAACGAGATGGTGGTTGTGAAAATGCTTAGCCGCAGATTGAGGTTATACAACATTTTGGTCTACATGCCCTCGTTTTTATTATTTATTTTATATAACAATGTCACTGTCAGCGTATAGCATTTTGAGACTGAAATAAGAATAGATTAACTGACTTTCTTGTTTGTCATTTGGCCTGTTTTCAGTTCTGAACTAGATTCAAATAAGGAACTGAAGATCCTGGATGTCTTGCGGAGGGAGGATCCCAATGACTTCTTCAATGTCATTCATATGAAGGATTACTTCAGATTCCGGAACCACCTCTGCATCAGTTTTGAGCTCCTGGGGTGAGTGAGCACATTTGTGGGTACATATGGTACACCTGGGAGGGTGAGAGCTTAATTTTCCTCATAATCTTCACTGGCTTCTAGAGAGTTGAGTAGCAACACAGCGCTGTGTGCATTGAACCTCACCTCAGTTTTGCCCCCTTTCTTCATATGTCCTTCTGCCTCTGCTCAGGCCAAGCCTCTATGACGTCATCAAGAAGAAGTCTGAGGGATTAAGCGAGGCTGAGGTGCGCAACTATGCCAGAGAGCTGCTGAAGTGTCTGCTGTTGCTAAAGCATAAGAAGATCATCCACAGTGACCTTAAGCCTGTGAGTATGACAGCAGTCTTGAGGTTGGGCTGCACCTCATGGGCCATGAAGAGTAAATACAGTAGCCAGTGCCACACTGGGTCTAATCAGCTGTACTAGAATCTCCCTAAGCAGTTTATTTATTAGAAACACATTCATTCTTTTTGTTTACACTGTTAGTTATTTCAGAGGCTTACTTGTTTTGTTTTTTTTTGTTTGCCAAGGAAAACATCCTGCTGTCACAGGAAGGGAAAGGCAGGATCAAGGTCATTGATTTTGGATGCAGCCACTTTGAGCGTGAGAGAGGTGTGTAAAATGAACCAATCGTGTTCTTTGTGTATGTCTAATAAAATATGTAGTAGATTCAACTTGTGTAGTTTCCTTCAAAATATGTAGTTTCCTTCAACTTCTTTAACTTCACTCTTCTCTCTTGTTTTCCTCTGTAGCTTATGCAACTGCAGGAACATTTTCTTATTGTGCACCAGAGATGTTCCTGGGTGATATTTATAAAAGCTCCTTTGATATGTGGAGTCTGGGTTGCACCCTAGCTGAGCTGTTCACAGGTGTGCAACTGTTCCCTGGAGACTGCGTGGCTGAGATATTTGCCTGCATAGTGGAGGTAAAGGCACACAATTCTTTTAGATGCGCAGTTTAAATTCTAAATGAGAACTTAAGTCTTGCAGTGTTGATAGATATTTTATTCATTTTTTTCAGCTTCTTGGAATGCCACCATCCAGCGTTCTCCAGTATGGATCCAAAGCGAACCTGTTCCTTGGTGAGCACTCTCTTTAAAAATTCAAATTTTTACTCTGTCTTTTTTTTTAAGTAAGTGGTGCTGAAAATGTTTTTTGTATGTTGTAAGACTCTTCAGGAAAGCCCAAAACAGTCATTTATAGACAAGGCAGAGCCAGGTACCCTGGCTCTGTAAGTCTGGCCAGTGTCCTGAAGACCGAAAGCCACATGTTCCTGGACTTCATCAGGCGCTGCCTCACGTATATAATCTCTGATCAGTTTGCCACAGCCTGAACATTCAAATACTTGCTCTCTGTGAAAGGTCTATTAATGGCTATGGTGTATGTGTTTGTTACCCACTGGCCCCTGTAGGTGGGATCCTGCTGAGCGTCTCACCCCAGAGGAGGCTTTGAAGCACGAGTGGATTCAGCAGGGCCGTCGTCAAAGCCATCCCAGGGTCCCTGCTGTGAGGAAGGTGCCTGAAAACCACGGCTACACGCACAAACGTGCTGAGGTTGCCCACCGCCGAGGTGCTGACAAGATCACGCCTGGTACGTTCATCTTTTACAGATTTACATTTTTACATTTAAATTTGACACAATTTGACATGTAAGCTTCTTACTTTTCTGAACAGGCATTTAACTAAATGGGTTGCAGCACAGCATCCGTTATATTTACCATAGTGTACTTCTTACATATTAGGAGAGACGTCATGCAAGAAGCCCTGTGGCCAGGGGAAGCTGGGGCCTGTAAAGCTTCCCCCCGCTAAAAGGAGTAGTGGATATACAGCAGGAAGGGAACCATGTCTGGGAACCCAGGGACACTATCAGGAGAAAGTCCCACAGACATCTCCAGCAGAGGGCCCAGAGAGCAGATTTAGGATCAGCCCCACACCGTCCATAACTTGACACTCTGGGGCTATGAGGTTGACAGTTTGCACTTTACTATACTTGTATTAGAATACTTAATGTTCTAGATAGTTTATGTGGTTCAGAAGCAGTAATATGGCAGCGATTAACGATGATGGGTAAAGTCAATAATGCAAGTGGAGAATATAGAGAAAACACAATGTTTTGCCTCTAAATTTTGTCTACTCTAGAGAATGACTGTTTTTGACTAAATGATACCTCTACTCTCTGCATTCTGTCACACCAACACACACAACACACTCCCTCTCTCTTACACACTCAGTCCTACTCCCGTCCCCCCCTGCTGCTCCACTGCATGATGACCCACAGCTGAAACACTGGGAGCACCGTAGTGATACCACACAGCCTCAGCAACATGGACAGGGTGACCGTTCAGGTTAAAGTTCAGTCCAGGTCACGCTGCTGGTGAGGACTGTGTTGATTCTCTATGGCCACCAGTACTTCAGGATCGCGTCCCAGGATCAAATACTGAATAAAAGTTTCATTTTGCTTTACAACCACTGAGTAACTATTTTCTGGCAGGCATTTTGTTCACTTAGCACTGAGCATTTAGCTGCTGTGAAAATAGCCATTAAAACCATACAGCCATACAAAATCTCTTTTAGGCTGTGGGCCTCGCAGTTGGACTTTTGTCTTCAGCTCACACATTTTTCGTCTTGGTGGCCTCAGGATTCCATGTCTGAGTCCATGTCAATGAGTTCTTGCCTCAAGTGGAGGAGGAAGTATCTAGGGATCATGTTCTCTAAACCTTTTATTTTAAATATACTAATATCATTGTACTTGTTTAGTTTATTAAACCTCCTCCGGCACAGCGGCAGTTGTCCTGTTGTTGCGTTGTGTGCATCCCTCAGGTGGGGCAAAGTGGGGCTCACGGGTGGGAGGAATTTTGGAACTGCAACTAGGGACGTCGGAATCCCAAGACATTGGCACACACACGCCCCTACACACACCATGAATATGGACTCCACATGGTTTTTGCAGGTGAGCACTAATTTCCCCTTTTCTTCACTGTGGACAAACACAACACTGAGTTTAATGGGGACTATGTAGCACATTTACTCCTGTACAGCACCATTGAACACACCAGCAGATATTGTACAATGTAGACTGGATGAACTAGTTTAATCTCTTAGTCCAGTGTTCCTCATTCCCAGTGAGGGTTGAACTGGTTTCATTTCCTAAACCAGTATTCACTACAGAGTTGTGTTAAGCGTGATGCATGGACTCAGTGATCACTTTAACTACAGTGATCACTTTATTAACAACATTCTCTACATCATCATTAGCTGAACTCAGAAGAACACTCACATTCCTACATCATCATTACCTGAGCTCAGTACAACACTCACATTCCTACATCATTATTACCTGAGCACATTAGGAATGTCTCCCTCTCTGAAGTTACATGGAGGGTCCAGGAATGTGCATCATAGGTGGCCTGGACCTGTGGGTTTATATATATAGAGAGGAGCAGAACAGAAAGGAGGGCGGCATGGTGGTGTGGTGGTTAGCACTGTCGCCTCACAGCAAGGCGGTCTGCATTCGATTCTCGGTCTGGGCTGCTCTGTGTGGAGTTTGCATGTTCTCCCTGTGCCTGCGTGGGTTTTCTCCGGGTACTCCGGTTTCCTCCCACAGTCCAAAGACATGCATATTAGGTTGATTGGTTACTCTAGACTCTAGATTGCCCGTAGGTGTGAGTGTGTGTGCGTGTTGGCCATGTGGTGGACTGGCGAACTGCCCATGGTGTACCCTGCCTTCGCCCGGAGATGCTGGGATTGGCTCCAGCCCCCCCGTGACCCTGACTAGCGGGAATAAGCGGTACGGATAATGAATGAATGCATGAGAACAGAAAGGAGATACAGGAGCAGTTGGGTGTATCAGGGGGTGGCTGAGGGTGTATCAGGGTGGCTGAGGGTGTGAGTGGGCGTGTCTTAGGGTGTGTGTGGGCAGCTCCCTTGAGCCGCTGGGTCGGCTCACCGTGACTGAGGGAACTGAGTCCTCGATAATCCATGCATGGCCTCAAACAATTGTTCTTTTGTTTTTTTTGTAAAAGACCCTGGCTGAGTTTGGTGAGGTGGAGGGCTGGATGTAACTCTGTGCTAAAGGCTCCCTTATGTTTTTATGTCATCTGATGTTTCATCTTTTGAGGTTTGTGTAGCCCTAACACAACTCCCAGATTTCTCAAGAAAACATTGAACTATGTTTAGTCTGTATTCTGCTTTTCTGTCTCTTGTACTGTCCATCATGTAGGTCTCCAGTGCTCCTTCCTGGAGTAAAGACTACGGACAGCTGTGCAACCTGAACTTCACCCAGGCTCCCAGGACAAGGGGACTACTGCAGTTTGTGGATCAGAACAGAATAATAAACCTTGACAAAATCAATACATTTTTTTATTACTGACCCCAAACATACATAAAAACCAAAAAAAAGAAATTCCATTGCTTTATTCTTTGCGTGGACATTAAAGGGTTAATACAAGCATTTAAAAGATTGAGCTAATGCAGAATAATAGCTTAAAATAACACACACATATATATGCACTTAACAAATGCATGCATTAAATACTTGCACATGATTAATTGGTTCTTTTTCTAACGTTTGTGAGGAATGCAGCCCAAACAAAAATTACTGGGTTGTCTTCGATTTGGGGGTTGGTAGGCACTGAGGATACACAAACATATGTGGACAAGCACTCAAAAAGTAACTTTTTCATATGTTCCCTTTAAATAATGGCTGCATGCGTGAATGAATGAAATATAAAGTTGCAAAGTTGGCTTGTAAGAAAATATTAAAATAACAACGAAAACGTCTGACCAAATTAGCTTTAAATAAAACTGCAATGCATTATGGGTCATTTTAATCCTTTACTCTGCAACAGGTCATTCTTTTGCCAGCATTTGCCTTTCCCCCTTTACGTTGCTAAGTGTGTTTCTGCATATCGTAGTCATGGATAAAAACATGTTTTGACATAAACGTAGATCGCCAAGGTGAAAGAGGCTCCAGGCAAAAAAAAGCTCTAAAATCCGTCAGTCGTTTACCGACCCTCAAAGAGACAAAACGCTGTTACATTTGCTCGGGAAAAAATCACCAAATCAATTTATCCAATTAATATCTTCAACAAATCAATTTATCCAATTAATATCTTCAACAAATTAATATATCCAATTAATATCTTCAACAAATTAATATATCCAATTAATAACTTAAACGAATGAATCAGCATTTCGGACTCGACCGTTATGGGATTTTTTAGGTTATCAGCAGCAGACTATCAGTGCTCCTGTCATCCTCATCATGTTTTGTAAATTGTTAGTAAAATATTTATTATTGTTTTATACATGTTAGTAATGCCATTTTGTGTTTTAATTGCAAAGGAGTCATGGTGTCTTGTATTTTACCTTCGGTTTTACTCATGTAATCATCATTAGTGAGTTATGTTATCTGAGTGATTCACTATTTTCCTAGCTAGCAATAGTAACCATGCGGTACCTGAATTTAGCAAACTATAATGAGGGAGTTGTGGAGTATTACACTGGAAACACATAGCCTAAATACATTAATACAAATAAATAAAATTTAACTTCAAGTGGGGAACCAAAAGAAAGTATAGACAGTTTGCATTGGTGGCTGACTAACTAACTGACTCCCTGGTGGAAATTATCTTCGTTTTTTTTAGATAAACATTTAAAAATGATCAATAACTAGTTTTTAAATAAGTACAAGTGTGCTACAAATGCACAACATGAAATAAAATATAAGTATAAAATATAGCTGGGCAAATTATATTACTGTATTACAAGTGTGCTATACATCAATGCATAATACATATCATATAGCTGGGCAAACGGGATTCCTCCGGACACGTTCCAGCGGACACGACGCGGAGAAAGTTTAATTGCTGAGCCAACAAATTTTTTACAAGCTATGGACAGACCTCATTCAAAGGGCAAGACTTTTTTCATGATTATGTTAAAATACTAAATGAAATTAGTTCATTAAAAATATTTTCATAGACAGCTAGCTATACCTTAATGTACGCGAATTGATATACATTCAATGTTTTAAATTACATACAGTTGGATTCACCGCGATTTCACGTCGGTACGTTGTATAAAGTTTGTTTTTGCTACTTCGCTATCACGAAGAAGTTAAACTTTTCAAACTTCATCAAATCGCCTCCTAACTCACAAGCGTAGTATGCCTTAAGTTCTCACCCCATCTAGTAGATGTTTGAAGGAATCAACATTGCGATTAAATCCATTCACCATTTCTTGCGCAATGCAGCCATCTAGTGGACATTTGACGGACACAGTACGGGCCGTGTGGCACTGCCTAGCACCATTGAATTGGTCGCAATGTGAGGATGAAAAAATTCATTAAAAATCAGAAAATGGTCCGATGTGAAAACGGACAGCGGCAATCATTTCCTGAGTGTGAAACGCATGTGCCGGTATCCATATTAGGGGGCTGCGATGGCCATTAACCATAGGTGCCCAAATCCTCCCACCCCGTCAGCCCCACTTTGCCCCACCCTATGAGATGGGCCCTTTGACTTAGAGGTCTCAAATTTAGCATGGATTTAAAGTGGAGGATGTGCTCTTTTAAGATATACAGTGACAATCATTATATCTTGTCCAGAAGCTGAGAAACCTGGCTCAGATTGGAACAGATCAGCAGCAAGCAGATTCTCCACTAAACAGGTCCAAACCCTTACCAAGCCCTTAACAAAACCTAAACACTTAGTAAACGTATAACAAGCCTTTAACAAGCTCCTATCAAACCCACACAGCCTCTCTACCAAATCCCATACAGCCCCCCTACAAAACACTAAACAGGCTCCCTACTAAAACCCTGACCAAACTCTTAAAAACCCTTCCCACAATCTTCCAATTCTGTGGTAAAGCCGTAGTGAGCTGAAGCATTCCCCACGATCCTCCACAAGAGCCAGGGTATGTCAACTCCACCCCTCCACCCCAGAGGCGCATCTCCATAACCCCTCATCTGCTAACTCCAGCGCGTAGTCCGTAGTCAATATATCTGCAAACAGTATGTACGTAGCTACGAGTGTACGTGAAACCAGTTTCTGATGTCAGAATGGCAACTTATGTACATTTACTTTTATGAGTGCATGAATTACATTGCTGCATCATCACAATGCATATAATTACACACATGTACACACACACATTTATAGTGAGTGCTCACATTCCTTCCTCTTGCAGGGTCTCCCCCACCATCCTCCACACATCTCATTGTCCTGCTCTTGTTTAAGTCTGTCTATTGTTTTTTTTCCAGGGCCTCCAGCTCCCTCTGTAGGTCTGGACACATCACTACACCCTGGACAGATGCTACAACAGCCAATCAGAAAGCTCCTTTTTTTTTTCTCCTAGCGAAAAGAGAATAGATGTGTTGGGCACCATACTGTCAAACAGTTGTGTAAATTTGCATGTGGAAGTGATAACAGACAGAAAGATGATGACTTTATTACCACTGTGCTCTGAGCTTCCTGGGTATCTATTTTGTAGCTGAGAATTTCCGAGGCTGCTTGGAGGTTGGGCAAGTCTGATCTCAGGTGTAAAATCTGATGCTGGACCCCATCGATCTCTTCTTTAATCAGACTGCTGTGCTCTGTGTACTAGAGGTAGACAAAAGTAAAAATTTCATACATACGCGTAACAAGAGTTTGAGAGAAAACGCACTCTTCTTCTTCACTCTAACTCGTAGGTCCTGAATATTTGTTTGCGGCATCTGCACACGTACAAACACCTTATGTTACACTGCTATTGTCCCACCTTAATTTGGATTTCTATGATTTCGTGTTTGGTGTGTTGTTGCCATGACAAAGTAAACAGGAAGCAGCATGCAGCATGCATCTATCAGCGTGGTTACTGGGGAGGGACTCTGCGAGACACAGGGCTAGTGTTCTTACCTCATGTCAGCCTCTGCCTTTGTCTGCCCTGCTTCACCACCTGGATCTCACTCTGACAGGATGGAGAGAGATGGGGGTCAAAGTGAGTCTCAGTTTCTGTCACAGATTCTGTCTTCTCTTGTCTCTTGTCAGAATAGTTCGGTTTGATTAATTTAATTCCCCAAATGAGGGCATAGTTTTAGTTATTAGCATTCAATATTTTTTCTAATTCATCACATTTGTAGCTTATACACTATATTGGCAAAAATATTCGCTCACCCATCCAAATGATCAGAATCAGGTATTCCAATCACGTCCGTGGCCACGGGTGTACAAGGTGTATGTCAGCTGTATTATAAAATGAAAAAAGCAAAAAGAAAATGAAGTGGTAGGCCACGTAAACTGACACATCAGTAGAGGCAGAAGCACATAGTGCGAAGAGGGCGCCAACTTTCAGCAGAGTCAATCGCTACAGAGATCCAAACTTCATGTGGCCTTCAGATTAGCTCAAGAACAGTGCGCAGAGAGCTTCATGGAATGGGTTTCCATGGTCGAGCAGCTGCATCCAAGTCATACATCACCAAGTGCAATGCAAAGCGTCAGATGCAGTGGTGTAAAGCACGCCGCCACTGGACTCTAGAGCAGTGGAGGCGTGTTCTCTGGAGTGACGAATCACGCTTCTCCATCTGCCAATCTGATGGACGAGTCTGGATTTAGCGGTTGCCAGGAGAACGGAAATTGTCTGACTGCATTGTGCCAAGTGTAAAGTTCGGTAGAGGGGGATTATGGTGTGGGATGTTTTTCAGGAGCTGGGCTTGGCCCCTTAGTTCCAGTGAAAGGAACTCTGAATGCTTCAGCATACCAAGACATTTTAGACAATTCCATGCTCCCAACTTTGTGGGAACAGTTTGGAGCTGGCCCCTTCCTCTTCCAACATGACTTTGCTCCAGTGCACAAAGCATGGTTCATAAAGACATGAATTGCATAGTCTGGTGTGGATGAACTTGACTGGCCTGCACAGAGTCCTGACCTTAACCCAATAGAACACCTTTGGGATGAATTAGAGCGGAGAGTGAGTATAATATGAAACATATATAACCATTCGTTCTTGTGACACCAGTACCACAAACCTGCATATTGACTTGTAGTATTTTTACTATTTAATGTTACTAAAATGCCCGTGTATGTATATACACACATGCATACACACACTAAATTATTTATTTGGCAAATTTGGTTCAAAGTAAGATAATGTTAGTAAGATAATATTACCACACTGTGTACCCCTGATTAAAATGGGTACGTGGATCTAAATCAAAAAGACCTCACTTTGAATATTTGGGCAAGCTGTACACAGATAGAGGTGTGGCTTACCAAACGTACAGTGACACTAGTTACTACAGTAACAAATCATCAGCAGGCTGATGTTCAGCAGATTTGGAATTCATACCTCCCACATTAGTCTCGAAACAAACAAAGATTCAAAAACATTCCTGTCCTGGCCACAAAGCCAGACATTCACACAGGGAGAGGTGTCTACCAGAACCACCATTGTTGCCATATTGGGTGTAGCTAAACACACACTTCCGGTCTGACATTCTTCAAACTTGTAAACATAGCTGTGTTCGAAATAGCCTACGTACTGGAATATTTTGCGGAAGTAGTATTTTATTCGCATACTGCATACTGCATACTGATTTGGAGTTACAGAAGTGTTACAGAAGATACCTCCTGGAAATCAGCAACATCATCCACTGTGGTGACAAAGCAATAAATAGGTCATCTGTGAACCGCAAAGCCAGTTGAAGTTCCTGCAAGTGGGTTTACAACAAGAACAAAAGGACTTCCTGACTCTTGCCTATGAGGCACCCTGCGGTCAGTGTGCACAGAGGAAAAAGCAGATGAAGATCCTGACTGCTGAAGGGCGGAGAAGCAGTTGAGGGTGCTGGTGGTGGGTCAGCCAGATTCTTCAAAGAGGAGAGAGCCAGATGAGAACCAAGGCAAGTCACCTATTACAGGGCTTTTTTACTGATGACTGTTTGTAATGTTTGGCAATGATCTACATGTAATCATCTTAAGAGGTTAGTGGGAGGCCAAGCAGGTGCTGGTGCTTACCCTTACCCTGTTCTCCACTGGGCTTGACTCCAGACCCACCACTGCTGCCTTTGCCCCAGCTGCCTCACAATCCCTCCTGGGGCAAACAGCTGGTTGTTGAAGTCCAAGGCACCGGGCTATGGAACGAGAGCAGCAAATTATGCACGGAAAATGTTCATTTGGACAAAATACCCCTTAAAATGGTGTCTTTCAACTCGGTCCCTTGGGACCCACCAATCACATGTACAAAGTGATGTGGTAATACCCTGCTGTCAACCCAGATAGTAACACCAAGGGAAGGATGGCACTATCTTTTAGGATGAGGGATCTGTAATCCAGTACAGTCAGTGGAAACTGACAAATCCGCTAACTTCCCATACCTTGGTGATCTTGCTGAGGCGACTGGTGTCGATGGGTCGCGCTTGCAGAGTATCTGCACATTTTTGAACTACAAATGTAATGACATTTATGACCTCTAAGAAAAAAAAATTAAGACCATTACCATGGCAAAAACATGAATTCTCAACCTTTTGCAAGCTGGGCCCCTCCAAAGCTTTCAGGTAGTCCATGTTAATGTGAGAGCTGCTTTGCCTTGCAAAGTTCCTCAATTCTTGGCACAATGTCTGATAAGTTTACATATTGATATTCTGGACACTTTTCTTTTCCCATCAATTGAAAGGATGTTTGGGGATGATGAAATCATTTTTCAAGATGATAATGTATCTTGCCATAGAGCAAAACTGTGAAAACATTCCTTGAAAAAAAAAATAAGACACATAAGGTCAATGTCATGGCCTGCAAATAGTCCGGATCTCAATACAATTGAAAATCTTTGGTGGAAGTTTAAGAAAATGGTCCATGACGAGCCTCCAATCTGCAAAGCTGATCTGGCAACAGCAATCAGAGAAAGTTGGAGCCAGATTGATGAAGAGTACCGTTTGTCACTCATTAAGTCCATGCCTCAGAGACTGCAAGCTGTTATAAAAGCCAGAGGTGCAACAAAATACTAGTGATGTGTTGGAGAGTTCTTTTGTTTGTTTGTTTTTCCTGAGAATTGAGTGATTCCATAATTTTTCCCTCTGCTTGGACTAAAAAAGTAACCATTACTGACTACCACATTTTTCTTCTTGATTTCTTTTAGTGTTTCTCAAAGCCAGAAAGTTACCATTTGAAATGACTTTAGTTTTGTCATGTCTGTGATCTGTTTTTTTCCGACAAAATTAAACAACTGAATAAACATCCTCCGAGGGCGGCGATTCCATCATTTTTGCCAGGGGTTGTAATAGAACTAGAGTGAACGGCGCAACCACGTGTATGTGGACGTTTTAATAGTAGAACAGTCACGGGTTCAAAATACTACTGTTTTAATTGGTATTTGAATTGGATTTGAAATGAAACTGTGTGGTTGATTTACCTGTGTTAAACTAGTCCAACCATGCTTCTTTTTATACTATGTGGTTAGACTGGGACTTGCACTGTAGAAATAGAATGAAAATGTCTTTTCGAAATTAATACGTTTTTCACTCAGATGAAATTTAATGCCACTCTTCAAAAATGACTGAAATTGAATACATTTAAAGACCTTAAAAACTTTTCTTTTATTTAAGCCTTGTTAAGGCCCCGCCGGGACCCTGGTCTTGGTAGTGATGGGCACCGTATTCCAGGCCTCATCCCAAGGTTGGGTGATGCGGCCCCCAGAGGGGTGGGCCCGGTCGCGTCTGCCACGCCCCTGCCTGGAGACCTTCTTAGACAGGACTGGTCTGCTCCCTGTGCTCCTCCAACTTTGCCCTCCGGGGCACCCAGTTATTCTACCGTAGTAGGAAACAGAGGAGCACTTTCAAAATGCATTCAACACGGCAGCCACCTTGTCAGTATGGGCAATTAGGAAAAGCAAAGCTGCAAAAGGAAGGCAGTCCAACCACCTCTGCATGACTGGCAATGAAATCTCTACACTCAAATACTGAAGCTGGTCAACGGCTGTTCTATAAACTATACTTGTACAATAAGCATTCGAGTATAAATTAATGAAGGCACGGAAACATTTGGTGAGACACTGAAGAAGTCCAACGCATGGGTGTGTAACACTTACCCGTCTGAGGTCCAGGATGTCTTGCAGCCCGAAACGGATCCTTGACGAGGTCGTCCTCGCCTTTACGATTTTCTCCATATATTTAAAATAATGGTCCATTT
>JAGXOD010000412.1:0-18022 GCA_020368025.1 Brachyhypopomus occidentalis | reverse complement strand
AATATTAGACTAAATATAAATCCTTTTATAGGTAATTCATCTGGTTTGTCATCTGGATTGGCTGATATTGAACAAAATCTAGCATTAGAAGAAAAGCTTGAAGCTTTTCATCCACTCCCACAACTAGAATTGAGAAAATAATTTCATCATTAAATTCTACTACTTGCACATTAGACTCGATTCCCTCTAAATTACTCAAAGAGGTTTTACCAGTTGTAATCGAACCTCTTTAAATATAGTTAACTCATCCATCACAATGGGTCACATGCCCAGATCCTGTAAACTAGCAGTCATTAAACCCCTGATCAAGAAACCAAATCTTGATCCTAATGTACTATCTAGCTACAGACCCATCTCAAACCTATCATTTATATCCAAGATCATAGAAAAAGCTGTGGCCAAACAGTTAAGCTTATATCTGCACAGGAACCACATATTTGAAAAATTCCAATCTGGATTTAGTCCCCACCACAGCACTGAAACAGCACTGGTTAAAGTAACAAATGATCTCCTTCTTGCCTCTGATCAAGGTTATGTATCTCTATTAGTGCTTCTCGATCTTAGTGCAGCCTTCGACACAATAGATCACAAGATCCTGCTAGAAAGGTTAGAAAACTGGGTTGGAATCTCGGGTACAGCCCTGTCATGGTTTAACACTTAACCAAACTATCAGTTTGTAGAGCTCGATAATATTCCTCCAAACACTCAAAGTGAAATATGGAGTCCCGCAAGGCTCCATCCTAGGACCACTATTATTTACATTATATATGTTACCATTAGGAATAGTTATAAATAAACATGGTGTCAACTTTCACTGCTATGCAGATGACACCCAACTTTATATATCAGCCAAACCTGATGACAAATCCAGATTAGGAAAAATTGAGGCCTGCGTAAGTGATATTAGACGTTGGATGTCGCTAAACTTCCTCCACCTTAATGGTGACAAAACGGAGGTTCTCCTTCTGGGCCCAAAGGCCACAAGACAGAAAATACCAGATCTAATGTTAAATCTTGCAGATTACCCCATTACTCCTGGCTCGGTAGGCAAAAATCTCGCGTCTTATTCGACTCTGACCTATCATTTGATAAATACATAGATAATACTACCAGGATAGCTTTTCTACATCTCCGTAACATTGCCAAGTTAAGAAATGCATTATCCCAGCATGATGCAGAAAACGCGGTCACTCAAGTTTGTCGACGGTGTAGTGGATGGATGCCAGTGTCTCAGGATGCTCCCAAGTCTGTGTTACCTTCTGGTTCTGCCCTTTAGCTAGGCTGTAATAATTTAATTGCCGGAGTCGCTGCCACACTCCAGAAATGTTTACATTTACTTTGTCTAACATATTCCATATAGAACTAATTGTCCCTCTTCTTTATAAATGCAAATAAAGGTGGGACAGTAGCAGTTTCAAATAATGTGCCTGTGTGTTTGTGTGTGTGCAGATACTGCAAGACCTGCGAGATAGAGTGAAGAAGTAAGTTTGTGTTTTCTCTTAACTCAACTCTTAATCCGCTTGTTATGCGAATGTATGAATTTTTGACTTTTGTCTACCCCTAGTCTCAAATCAGAGTACAGCAGACTCATTACAGAAATGGATGGGATCCAACGGCACATTTTACACCTGAGACACGCTCTACATACGGTGTGCAGATATATTTATCCTGGCATATTTTATGCATATGATGTCCCATAAATATAGTAATACATGAAGTTTTGTAATGTTGTGTACGTGTGCATGGACACTTGTGTGCTCTGCCATGTGTGCGCATGTATAATATTTCTGGATGTATGTTTTCCCAGGACCTCTGAGTTGTGTTACCCAGTCATGCACTGTGAAATCTCACACACTGTCCTGTGTACCTAAGGTTGGTACCTAATGCTGATTTTTATGTGTGGCAGGAAGTGGACCGCATCGTGCATAGAGCACTGAGCCTCTCCAGGGCTGATGGGACAGGGATGGCAGACTACGCGCTGGAGTCAGCAGGTGAGGGGTTATGGAGATGCGCCTCGGGGGTGGAGGGGTGGAGTTGACACACCAGGGCTCTTGTGGAGGATGGTATGGAATGCTTCAGCTCACTAGGGTTTACCACAGGATTGGAGATTGTGGGAAGGGCTTGGTCAGGGTTTTTTATGTGGTTTGATAGGAGCTTGTTAAAGGCTTGTTACATGTTCACTAAGTCTTTAGGTTTTGTTAAGGGCTTAGTAAGGCTTTGGTGGGAGATTAGCAATGGTTCGGTACAGATCTGTTTAGTGGAGATTTGGTATGGGTTTAGTATGGTAAGGGTTCATTGGTTTGATAATTTGATTTCGAACATTAAATGAAAAGTTCAGGCAGACAGAAGCAGTAGCCTTGTATAAAATTAGCCACAAGAACAAGCACTAAATGTGTGTAATATATGTATGTGTTGTGCGTGTGTGTGTAGGTGCTAGTGTGATAAGTACCCGTTGTTCTGAGACATATCAGACCGGATCTGCGTGCCTCAGTGTGTTTGGAATTCCTCTGTGGTACCACTCTGAAAATCCTCGCACTGTTACACAGGTTAAAAGCAAACACACACACACACACACACACAGACAAACACACACACTGCTCCTAGAAGCAGGCATAGCTGGTTGCTTATAAATATGGTGTGTGTATGTCTCTGTGTGTGTGTGTGTGTGTGTGACACTGCAGCCTGAGGTCTACCCTGGTAAGTGTTGGGCGTTCCGTGGTTCTGAAGGCTTCCTCGTCATCTCTCTGTCCCACCCTGTCCAAATTACCCATGTGTCATTGGAACACATCCCTCGTGTCTTGTCGACCACGGGACACATCGACAGCGCCCCCAAGGACTTTGCGGTTTATGTGAGTCATGAAAAACACACACACACACACACACCGCTACACCAGTGTTACGCATTATGCAATGTGGGTTTTTTGAACATTGTATTGTAATCCATCCAATTCATGTAGCCAATTACACAATAACAGTTGTAATTATTTGTAGCTTTAATTAGTTGTAGTTTAAATTACTGAGTATGTCCTGACAGAGGTCGTCCGGGTTGCCTGGATGTAATGTTCTCATATTCCTGTGTTCCCGCACTTCCAGGGAATGACGTATGAGAATGTAGAAGGAAAACTTCTTGGAACATTCACTTACGATCAAGATGAAGAACCCATCCAGACATTCCAAGTTCTGGTAAGAGATTTGTTCCAATCAGTCACTAAAACACAGATAGATGATTACACAGTTTTTTATGCAAATGTTAGCTCTGTTGTAACACTAGTAGTGTTAATAGTGGTAGGCAGTAGGATTCATTTAATAGTGTGTGTGTGTGTGTATCTATATACAAACATGTGTTAATACACATATTGTAAAAATACTACATGTGAATAGGCAGGTGTGTAGTACTGGCATCAAGGATAAATGATTCTATATGTTTCATATTATACTGAAATATGTGGACAGTGTATATTGATGATAAAATATAGACCAAGGGTGATGGCTGCTCTTTCTGCTTTTTTCAGTGGTGTGTGTGTGTGTGTATTTGTGAAGAGATTATGTTTAATGCTTTATAATGTGTAGCATGTCATATTTTATAATGTAATCTAATGCATATTGTAGTGTGGGATGATATATTATAGTGGGATGTGTTGTGTGTGGCAGGAGTCTGTGGCAGGAGTCTCCCAGCGAGGTGTACCGCCTGGTGGAACTGCGGGTCCTCAGTAACTGGGGTAACCCAGAGTACACCTGCATATATCGATTCCGGGTGCACAGCCTGAATGCAGAACGGAATTGAAACAGAAAGTGATGGAATTGAAGAGGTTTTAGTTATATTTAACTACCTGCTTGCCTACAACCAAGGACGGAAATAGGTGCAGAAGGATTAATGTGCAGCAAAACCTAATAAAGTATCTGACTCCAAAATATTGTTGGTAAGAACCTAAGGGAACTCACTTATGTAACATGCAAGATAGCAGAGGATGCAGAGACAAGTAATCCAGTTTACACGTAGTTTATTTAAACATTAACAGGCTAACTGCACTGTATCAAACATGCCACATGAAAGACTCACAAACAGGACTTGACTCAACAAAGATGAGCACGGGACAAGACTAACTCACACAATATATACTCAACATAGTAACAGTTGTACATACAGGTGCAGGGTGCCTCACGGGCCAAGGAAAGAACAGCCCCAAGACCCAGTGAAAAAGAAGAAGAAGAGGAGGAAGATGAAGATTCCCTACATCAAAATCCTCTCCCTTAATACCGCTCAGCATATCAAAGGGACAGCAGTTACAAAAACCACGTTAACCAATGGGAATCACGTTAATGGTACAGACAACAGTGTACATTTGCATACAGAGTACATTTCCACAGGACCTACACACAAGAGTCTACAATCTTTCCCAGTGAATGATGTAACTCTTACCCTGTAGAATAACCTTTCCCACTACACAACATGCTGCTAAATGACACTAAACATGCCACATATGCCACATATCTGTAAAAGTGTCATGAAACTTCAGAAGGAAGCGTTTAACCAAAAATGCTATTGAGGGTAACAACAAAATTGAAATGGTAATTTGCATAATGCTAATTATTGGGTTACGACTTTGTTTTGGTAACAATAACAGCAGCATTTTTGTTAATCAGCTCTTTAAAAATGATGTGGCAGACTGAGTTACTGTCACGGTGGCTCGAGGAGTTCTTCTGTTGCTTACCATGGATAATAAACCCTTGTTCGCAACCACTGTCTCCTGCAGTATCTAAACCTCCGTTACAGGTACTTGAGTGCAAAACCAGGGTTTGATGTCTACAAGTAAAAAAAAGTTTTTGTTTATTTAGCTGTTAAGTGCATGAGATATTTAATAGGTGTTAAATTATGTTTTTGTGCAAACCTACACTTTTTGTTCAAAGGTATTATCATGAAAGATGTATGATGATCTTTAGCTGCAGTGATATTTATGGTGATATGTTCACCGTGGCATTGTTTATGTAGAAATGTGGCATTGTTTATGTAGCCAAAATGCTTCCCGGGGGGCTTTAGGCATTATCATGGTGTTTGGTTTATGTACATGTTTTTGGAATATATATGTTTAAATATTATGTTTATCTTTTGCGTTTGATGCCATTGCGCTATGCAGGGTTTTGAGTGTGATCACGTGGAAGACGGGGGTGTGTTTTTTCTTTTCTGGGGGTGGATTTCTTTTCTTGGACATTAGGTAAGAAGAGAGCTAGGGAGCCGCACGGTTTTCTGGCCGTGTCTACGTGTCCTCCTGTCACTATAATATAGATTAGGTGTTATACAACAACAAGGATCAATTCTGGGCCTTTACTGTTCAACTTATATATGCTTCCGTTACCACATATCATTAACAAACATGGCATTAGTTATCATCAATATGCGGATGACACTCAACTTTACATTTCTCTAGAACCTAAAGCCCTAAAATCAATTAGCTCACTGTTTGAGTGCATAGGTGATATACAGACATGGATGTCTGACAATTTTCTGCAATTAAATAAAGAGAAGACAGAGGTTCTTGTTCTTGGTAGTGACTCACAAAGGGAAGATGTTCAGACCTATTTAAATCAAATTAATCTGAAAGCCAAACAATATGTTAAGAACTTGGGCGTCACTTTTGATAATGAGCTAAGCTTTAAATCACATCATGACCACATGCAAGACAGCTTATTTTCACCTCCGAAACATCGCTAAGGTCCGAGATATGCTCTCTCCTGCTGATAGTGAAAAACTTGTCCATGCATTTATCACATCAAGGCTTGATTATTGTAACGCTGTCTTATCTGCTCTCCCAAAGAGCTCGATTTCTCAGCTACAGCGAGTTCAGAATGCTGCTGCAAGGGTCCTGACCCGCACGAGAAGAGGGATCATATTACACCTGCGCTCCACTCACTGCACTGGCTACCTGTCAGCTTTAGAATAGATTTTAAGGTTCTGGTGATGGTTTTAAATGTCTTCATGGTCTTGCTCCTCTTTACCTCAAGTCAAGTCAAGTCAAGTCAATTTTATTTACATAGCGCTTTTTACAACACATGTTGTCTCAAAGCAGCTTTACAAATTGTATGGGTCCAGATCCGTAATGAGCAAGCCATAGGCGACAGTGGCAAGGAAAAACTCCCTAAGATGGCGGGGAAATAGGAAGAAACCTTGGGAGGACCAAGACTCAAAAGGGAACCCATCCTCCATTGGGCGGCACGTTAGCACCAGTCCGTATTTGTGAACGAAAGGTGGTTCTACAGTTATAGCTTAAAGTTCTTGTTCCCCGGCCAAGTAGTCACAGTCCCTTCGGTGCAGATGGTGAGCTTACGGCAATGGTACATCCAACCCCGGCATCAGTACATCCACCGGCGAGCCAGACCATCTCCCAGGTGCTTGTAGGTGCTTGCATGCAGTCGTCTTGGGTAGAAGCATGCAAAAGGATGGACAATACAGACTGAGTGTGTGGATGTCAATTTAACCACCATTGATTTAAATGTACATAGCTCATGTGCCAGTGATTAGCATGTAGCTCCGGCAGGCTAATTTATAGCAGCATAACTAAAGGGAGGGGTCCAGAGGTGACCACAGTCATGAGGGCTCACTGAGACATTGCTTTCCAGTTAAGTCAGTCACAATTAGAGTGATGCCATGACACAGCTGGATGACAGCATCAACATCTCAGATTACCAGAAATCTCAACGTCTGTCTAACTCAGTGAAATGATAGTTAGATATGTTCCAGTCAGGTCTCTCAGGTCGTCAAACAGTAATCTACTGGTGATTCCTAAAAGCCGATTAAAGATTGGTGAGGGTGCCTTCAGCCGCTATGGCCCAAAACTCTGGAACTCTCTTCCTGAGGAGCTAAGAGACATTTCACCCCTGCATAGCTTCAAGAAGAGTCTTAAAACCTTCCTGTTTAGATCTGCTTATAGTTAAGCTATGTCTGTTGTACTAGGTTTCCATTTTATTTACTTTCTTCATTGTTTTATTTAGTTACATTTTATGTTTGTTCTAATTATTTTAATAGTTCTATTTACCTTTATTTACTTTATTACATAATTTTGTCTATTATCTTAAGAATTTGTCATTTTATTACCTTTATTTTATTACCTGTTATTGTCTGTTTGTTTATTTTATTTTATTTTTTATTATTTCTTTTAATCTTTGCTTCATTTTAATGTTTTGATTTATTTCATCTGTAAAGAACTTTGAGTTGCATGTATGCATGAAAGGTGTTATACAAATAAAGATTATTATTATTATTATTATTATTATACCTGAACTATATGGAAGTGGCATGCACTATTGTGATATGTAATTAGTGGTATATCTTTGAAATTAATAAAGTCATGCGATCTGTTTCTGGTAGATATGCAATCAATTGGAAACCCGTCCAGTTTACATATCACACTTCAGAGTCAAAATATGACCATTGGATTGGTCTGCCCCATTCATATGCTGCACGGGTGTCAAACTCAAGGCCCACAGGCAAAATGTGGCCTCAAGAGCTTAAAAAGCCTGATTGACTAAAACAATAAGTCAAATACGCGCAGTGACCAAAAACTACATTTCCCATAATGCATGCCGATTATATTCCCTGCGAGGTGACGGCATCCCTCCACAAGGCTGCAGTGTTTCCACATCGATGCGATTTTCCCAATTAATTAACAAATATATTCCAAAATGTCCAGGAAGAGAAAAACCGCTGCAGATGGAAGGGTGTTTCAAAAAAGATGGGAAAGTAAATACATGTTTGTGCTTCAAGGAGAAAAACTGTTATGTCTTTTGTGTTATGAGGCGGTGGCGGTTGTCAAAGAGTACAATCTACGTCGGCATTTTGAGACCAAACACGGAGCTGAGTATGCCAAAATTAGGCATCAAGAAAAACAACAAACTGCGATCCCAACAGAATGTTTTTTGCGAAAGCCACAACCACAAACAATGCAGCAGTAAAAGCTAGCTATGTTGTGGCTGAAGAAATCTCCTGCGCTTCAAAGTCTTTTTAAGAGGGAGCGTTTTTGAAGCAGTGCATGCTGAAGGACCCGACCTGAACGTGTGTCCCAGAACAAAACTTTTAAAAATGGATCGAGTTAAGTAACTAGCAGGAAACCTGGCAACACAGATGGCCGAAGAGACACGCAGCTACAGAACTTTTTCATTAGCTGTTGATGAAAGCACAGACAACATGGATACAGCGCAGCTATCTATTTTTATAAGAGGTGTGAAGTCAGACCTCTCTGTCACTGAGGAGCTGTTGGATGTGTCTGCCATGCATGGGACCACAACGGGACGGGACATTTTTGATGCGGTGGAGAAGTCCGTCAGTAAAAATGCATTGCCCTGGGAAAACTTGGTGGGATTAATCAAGACGATGCACCTGCAATGTGTGGTGGAAAAGTGGGTATAGTTGGACTATGGACTATGAGGAAAAAAGGACTGATTTGAAATTTCACTGTTAATGGCTGCACTTAATGCTGCAAATGATTCAGAAGTTATTTCTGTGTAACCGATGAAACATGACCAGGAAGGTGCGCTCCACTGTGTGAATGTGCACAATTCCCCTTGTTATAATGGGTTGCTGGATGAGTGGGTCCCTTGGGTTCATATTCATGCTAGAAACTTGAGCAACTCAGTCAATCCATACTACGAATAGACCAACAATACTCAATATCCCCCACAGTCGAACTGTAAAAATAAAAACTATCCCTCCAAATACAATATAATTGCTATTCATTCATCAAGCTGAACAACATATCCTTTGTTCTTGGAGTGTCTTCTTTGAACATGGGGGAAAAGCAAGCAAACTCTTAGCTCACCAACTGAAAGCCAAAGCTGCATCACAATTCACAGTCCAACTTCAAGATGAATCGGCCAGTTTGACTACTGACCCCATTACAATTAAAAACACCATTACAATCAATATAAATCTGAATTCTTGAGTGATTGAAATAAAATTAAGGTCTCTACCATCTCCCTCGAACATAAGAAACAACCGGAACAGCCCCTTGGTATCAAAGAGGTTGTAGCGCGATGGGCTTTCAGAGCCACCTGAATAATAATAATACAATTACAGGTACCAAAAGAACAAAACTTTTTCAGAGAAAGTAATAATGTAGATATTAAGTTTTTTTCCCCTCACAATTAAAACGTACATGGCTTAATTTAATTAAACGATAGGACATGTCTATAACTCATAAACATGAATTTCCTTATAATTGGTGTTAATAGTTAATAGAGGCTGGTTATTCTGTGACGGGCAGAGAGTGCGAACAAGTCTCAGAGAAAAAGAGGGGTTTAATGAATAAAGTGCGCAAACCAAAATCCCGTGCACCGTTCCAAATTAAGGAAACAATAACCAGCAGTCAACTGGTACAAAGACAAGACATATATAGACAAACAAACGACCATCAGGTGAGGAGGCTAATAAGCCCCGCCCACCAGAGGGACGCACACAACGCAACAACAACAGGACAACTGCCGCTGTGCCGGAGGCAACCGGTAGGGGGATCCTCCCTCACCGTGACAATAGTGGGATAAAACATTACGTAAAACTTCATACTTTATACTAATATGAGATAACTCTTGTAGTAGACAGTGCTTAATACTGTGTTCATAATAAGACAATTGTTTATTTTTCGTTTGCATATTCTGCTTTTTAGTAGTAGATGGTGTTTATGGCCAGTAAGATGACAGCATTTTTTTCTTGTTAGTAATTAGCTTCTCATGTAGATCAAATGAGTATGTAATAAATAATATTTACCTGGATAATTCCCATAAAACAAAACTGAAGAACTCCTCCACACAGGAACCTTCAAACATGCCATTGTCCTTAACATATCATGAGTCAATTACTTAAGCGCGAACCGCTATCAACATTCGCCAGTAGATGGAAGCACAGGACTGAATAATCTTATAAAACTATGGCAAGCCGTTTTAGCCTTTTATAACCATTTTTCTTGATATCAGGAATTCAATTTATACACATGAAAATGAATTTTCCATTAGGACAAATGTAATTATTGATATCATAAATTTAATTCTTTCAAGTAAGAATTTCATTAGTAAAAATGTTATTTCTACGGAAACCCTGAAGGGGCATGGTAGGGATTTTTGGTGGGAAAAATGTATTTTGTGGGTTTATTTTTTAGTTAAAATTCAAATGAGCACCAGATACTATCAGGTGAGCACCAAATACAATCAGATGAGCATGAACTTGCACTTGAGTGGGCACTTACACTTTATTGAGGTCTCAAATACCAAGACATTTATTAAATTTAAATACATTTATTCACCATGGAAACATTATCACTGTGAGACATTTATAACGCATTTTAAATGCTAAGAGTATTTAGTCAAAAGTACTATAACAACACAAACAGCATTATCTTCATTCAACAACAATTGAAAAGCTCAGGTAAACTCCATGGTTACAGGTGGATGCATGCCAGATGTCAAGAAAATGGTTTGCATGTGAAGAAAGATGTTCAGCTCGGAAAGCCCACAGACTCCATCGTAACTTTGCAAGAGGACCAAATTACATTTGGCATTTTGATTCCTATTATAAACTAAAGCCCTAATGTATCAACGGGTGTGTTGATGGATTTTGTAGAAATATCATTTGATTGAATGTATTCACTACAAGCAGCAATCCAAAAATTGTGGGAGGCTACATGGAAGCTATAGAGAACCTTATAGGTTGCCCTAGAATAGCCAGAGGAGGTCGTGGTACAGGAAATGTACACATCACGGATTTTCAAAGATTTCTCCAGGTGATGGACATTCCATACACAGCTAACTGGATGGGGCGAGCACAGCCAACCAGCAAATAGAGAGTTGGTAGGGAATGCTGAGAAGAGAATCATTGGAATTCTTCATCTCTTTATTCACTGACCTTAACTTAATGTAAAGTATTGGTTACTCAAAAACTAAACAGCCACACTAAGGCAGCAGTGTTAAAATTTGCAGTGAAATGGGATCAATGTGTAGATAAGGCATGTTACCGCATGTGACAAAAGGAGTTCAAAGAGCCACCTTCTGTTTGTATTGGTTGGGCCTGGTAGATCCCAAGAAAGACCCAGGTCAAGGACAGCCTGGCGTTCATCTTCACAGAGTTCATCATTTCCATCAACCTGGACATAAATGGCTGTAACAACTTACTTTTTCAATAAAAATAGAAAGAAAGAAAAAATACAAACATGATGTACATACCAATTTGATGATTTCTCGTATGTCATGGTCAGGACAATCTTCTATTTGCACTGTGGCTGTCTCAGGTGAATCTCCTCGCAGTACATGCACAATTGCTCAGCTGAGTCCAGGCAGCCGAGGCCCCCCATGTAAGAACGAATGTCCCAGCATCCGTCCAGCTACTAGAAACAAGTCACCCTCAATGAGGAACTGGGCTGATGAAGGGACCAGATGATCAGGTTCACCTTCAAATAGGCATGTCCTTTCAGTATTTCCTGCAATCGAAAGATGGACACGAATGTCAACATTTCTAATTCTAAGAAAAAGTAATAAACATATGTAACAATGATCATCATACCTAGGTTAATACTGAAGCCAGCTTTAAGCCTTTGAATAATTGCTGAAAAGTAGTATCTTGTCACTCCTTCACCAACAGCAACATCTCCTAATATGGTAAACACCAATTAAAAGATAAAAACACATTGAAATGAACAAGTTGTTTAAATGAATTAACAATTAACAAGTTGAAGGTGGTGTGCTGGACTTAAAGTCCTCCAAGATCAGAAACTGAATTAGGGTCATTCTATATCATCCACAATAAAGATTTTGGCTCAAAGTCTTGGGGTTAAAATCATTACTTAATACATATGCTACAGACTATATTTTTGCAGCATTGACCAGACATTTCCTATTGTTCATTGAATTCATACAAAAGGCTTTACAATGCTTTAAGGTTTTTGACTTGAAAAGGTCCAGAAACATCTAGCCCAACACCTGCAGCCTAAATATTGCAAGCTAGACATGATTTTGAAAATTCAATTGATAAATAACTGAGCTTGGTACTGTAACGTATTTAGGTTCACAGCAGGAGGCGAGGGTAGCGAGCCTTGACTTTTATTATCTTCCATTCTTAGAATAATGTACAACACAAGTACAGGCACTCTGCCTTGAAAAGGAGAAACAATAAAGCGATTCTTTAGTAGATAAAAGGTGTCGTCCAGGGCAGCAGCAGAATCTCCTGGAATGTCAGCGGAGTGGGTTCCTTCCAGGTAAGGCCAATGTGCAGCACTGAACGACAGGACCTGTGGGCTTAAATAATAACCTTGAATACCGTGCACAGGTGTCAGTACTCAGGTGAGTGGGAAGGTGGGAGTGACCGGGTCTGTGTGGGGGTGTGTCGGTGCCAAGTGAGGGTGTGGCGTGTTCGGGGTGTCCTCGCGGGTGCCCTCTGGTGGCGATCCCGCCTTCTCACCGTGACAGAGCCCTCCCTCAAAGATTCCTCCCGGCGTCTGACACAGGGTCTTCCCGGCGCCGCGGAGCTGGCCGGTTAGGGAATTCTCGGTGGTCGCCGTATCATTAAAAAAGATCTAGTACCTGTGATGCGGGAACCCAGCTTCTTTCTTCCGGCCCGTATCCCTCCCAATCTACCAGATAATGAAGCCCTCCTCTGCGGTATCGGGAGTCGAGGAGCTTGTTGACCTGGTAGACTGGACCGTCCTCTAGCATTATCGGAGACGGGGGAGGTTGCTCCTCTCTCTCTCGAACGGACCCTCCTTATAGGGCTTGAGGGCGGAGGCATGGAAGGCTCGTGTGAACTTCGGCGATCTCCTGGTAGACCCACCTTAAAAGTCACACGGTTTATACATTGCGTAATCGTGTACGGCCCCACGTAGCGAGCTTGAAGCTTACCTGAGCCTCCCAGCCTACCGTCCTTTGTGGAGACCCACACCTTATCGCCCACCTTGTATTCCGGTGCGTCCGGATCTTCTGCGATCTGCCTTCCGCTGAAACCTCCTTACTGCTGTTCTTAACCTTTGATGAGTATCTTCCCATACGCTCTCACTCCTCTTACACCAGTCCTCTATTTGAGGCTGGTCGGAAGCGGCAACGTTCCAGGGGTATAACGGAGGCTGTCTCCCAAACACGCACTCAAACGGGGTTTTTCCCGTGCTGGCCTGTGTGAGAGAATTTTGTGCGTATTCCGCCCATGCTAGTAGTGAACACCACGCCTCCTGATGTTCACTGCAATATGCCCTCAAGAATCTTCCCAGTTCTTGGTTAACCCTTTCCACCTGCCCGTTTGCCTGGGGGTGGTAGCCTGACGTGAGGCTGACGGTCACGTTTAGCTTAGACAGGAACTCACGCCAGACCCGCGATGTGAACTGCGGTCCCCTGTCAGACACAATGTCCTCGGGCAAGCCGAACTGCCGAAACACGTGCCTGAACAGGAGATCCGCAGTCTCCCAGGCAGTTGGCAGTCCGGGCAGGGGTAGGAAGCGCACCATCTTCGAAAACCGGTCCACGACAACCAGGATGGTGTTGTTGCCTTCTGAAACCGGTAGGTCAGTGAGAAAAAATCAACGGCTAGGTGCGTCCATGGCTGTTTGGGTATGGGCAGGGGTAGCAGCTTACCCGCGGGGGCGTCCTCGGCACCTTGCTACGCGCACACACTGCACAGGACCCCACGTGATGAAGGACGTCCCGATGCATTCCAGGCCACCAATAGCGAGCGCCCAGAAGCTGGGAGGTTCTGGTGGATCCGGGTGTCCTGTGCCTAGAGAAGCATGTGCCCACTGTATCAGAGCGGTGCGCTGCGCGGGGGCACATACCTGCGATGCGGAGGACAGTTGGGATGCGGATTAGCGGCGTCTATAGCCCGATCAATCTCCCATTGGAGAGCTCCCACAAAGCATTCGGGAGGTAGGACAGGTTCATCACTGGTCGAGTCCGCACTGCCTGGAAATGAACGTGATAGTGCGTCGGCGCGTGTATTTCTCTCCCGGGCCGGTACGTCACCTGGAATTGGAAACGGGAGAAAAACAAGGACCAGCGTGCCTGTCGGGCATTCATTCTTCGGGTGGTTCGCAAATATTCTAAATTCTTATGATCAGTAAGAACTAGAAAGGGATGCCTAGCTCCCTCGAGCCAGTGTCTCCATTCTGCGAAAAGCGAGACGCATCGCCAGCAGCTCTCTGTCGCCCACTCCATAATTTCGCTCCGCTGAAGAAAGCTTGCGAGAGAAAAAGGCGATGGGTCTTAGGAGGCTACCTTTCTTGAATCTTTGCGACAACACCGCCCCCACTCCCACATTGGAGGCGTCCACCTCTACTATAAAGGGCTTCGTGGGATCAGGCTGATGAAGGACAGGCGCGGTGACGAAAGCCTGCTTCAGAGCGTTAAAGGCGTTTTCAGCCTCCTCTGTCCAGGCCAGACTTTTGAGTCCACCACGCAGCAAGTCCGTTAACGGCTTCGCGATAGAGCTAAAACCGCGGATGAATCTCCTATAAAAGTTCGCGAAGCCCAGAAACCTCTGCAGCTCGCGACGTGTGTGAGGAGGATTCCATCCAGTCACCGCCTCCACCTTGCTGGCTTGCATGTGCACGGCACCGGGCTTGATGGTGTAGCCCAGGAAATTTAATTCCCGCAGATGGAACTCGCACTTCTCCAACTTGCAATACAGTTTATTGCGTAGGAGAGTGCGGAGGACGGCCCGCACATCATGCTCATGTTGTTCTGTGGAGGAAGAATAAATGAGGATGTCATCGATATAAGCGATAACACATTTATTCAAGTACTCACGCAGAACTTCGATGTACGCCTGGAAGACCGACGGAGCCGAAGCCAAGCCATATGGCAAGACCCGATACTCGTAGTGCCCGGAGCGGGTACTAAATGCCGTCTTCCACTCATCCCCTTCACGTATGCGGATGAGGTTGTAGGCGCTGCGCAGATCGAGTTTGGTGAAAACTACCGCGTCTCGCAACTGCTCCAGCGCAGACGGCACCAGAGGCAGCGGATAAGCGTAGTTCACCAAGAGGGAATTGAGCCCCCGATAATCCACGCATGGCCTCAGACCACCGCCTTTCTTTTTTGACAAAGAATACGCTGGCTGAGGCAGGCGAGGTGGAGGGGACGATATAGCCCTGCGCTAATGCCTCCTGGACATACTGCTGCATGGCTTTCTCCTCTTCCAATGACAGAGGATATACCCGTCCTCTCGGGGAACACTGCCCTCTTTAAGCTCAATTTTGCAGTCCCATGGGCGATGCGGAGGAAGCTGTGTCGCCTTCGAGGGACTGAATACATCGGCCATCTCCTTGTACTGGGAGGGAATCTTGATCTCACTTGCCACGCTAGGACTCTCGATGGTGGTGGAAGTCAGTAGCAAGGGGGCGTGGCTCGGAGGGCTCTGTGTGACTGGTGTAGGTGCACTCCAGTGTGAAATGTGACCGTCATACCAGCTAAGGATGGGATGGAACTGTCGGAACCAGGGAAGCCCTAAGGTGAGATCATAAGTTAGGTTGGGAAGAACGCAAAATACTTGTGACGAGGAGTGCCCTTGAACCGTGAGAGTGAGGGGGGGGGTGTGTTGACTCATAACCCCGCCACCCACAGGCCTGCCGTCCAGTGCACGCACTCTTCTCGGCCGTTCCAGGTCCTTCAACGGCAAGCGCATCTTCCTTGCCAGGTCCGCGGTCATCATGTTCCCCGCGGCTCCCGAGTCCACTAGGGCATAAACGCCACAACACATCCCCTGGTAAGTAATTTCCACCTTTATAGTGAGCAATTGGTTCACCATGGATCTACTCACCCGGGCCGTCTCGTTGTTCGGGTGAGCACGATCCTCCTCTACTGGTTCCGTGGCGCCCAGCTGCATCGGTTCGGGTGGTCTCCAGTCTCTTTTAGGTGCAGGGGGTGATCGTGGTCTGAACGCCCTCGCCCCTCCAGTGGAGCTCCTCTCCTGAAGGAGCCGGTCGTAGGTGATGGCCATTCTGACCACCGAGTTAAATGTTTGTTCCTCTTGCCTGCATGCGAGTTCGGCTCGTAGTTGCGGTCTTAACGCCGATAGGAATGCATCGGTCAATGCCGCATCGTTCCACCCTGTCCCCGCCGCTGTCGTGCGGGAATTCGAGGGCGAATGCAGCTGCCGTTTTATTTCCCTGTCTCATGTTCAACAAGGTTTGACCACACGCCCTCCCTTGGCGTGGGTGATGAAACACTTCTTTTAGTTCGTTAATAAATGTATCAAAACTAGATAGGAGGGGCGACTCTCCTGTCAGTAATGCGGCTCCCCACGTCAGAGCCTTACCGCTAAGTCTCGAAATGACGAAGGATATCTTCGCCTGGTCCGTGAGATTCTCTTGGTACCTGAAGTAGAGTCCACATTGGGCCAGGAATCCTTCACATTTTTCGGGGTCTCCATCATACGGCTCTGGGGGTGCCAAGGGCAGTCTAACCCCTCAATCCTCTGGGGAGGGGGGTTACTAGCCTGCTGAGACAACGACTGAACACAGGTGGTTAGAGTTTGTAGTAGCGCTCGTAACTCACCCATTTCTTGATGATGCTGCTCCAGAACAATGCCTTGCGCATTCAGTACTTCGATTGCCGAAGGCCCACTACCTCCTGCTGCACCAGGCTGCACATTCTGTAACGTATTTAGGTTCACAGCAGGAGGCGAGGGTAGCGAGCCTTGACTTTTATTATCTTCCATTCTTAGAATAATGTACAACACAAGTAAAGGCACTCTGCCTTGAAAAGGAGAAACAATAAAGCGATTCTTTAGTAGATAAAAGGTGTCGTCCAGGGCAGCAGCAGAATCTCCTGGAATGTCAGCGGAGTGGGTTCCTTCCAGGTAAGGCCAATGTGCAGCACTGAACGACAGGACCTGTGGGCTTAAATAATAACCTTGAATACCGTGCACAGGTGTCAGTACTCAGGTGAGTGGGAAGGTGGGAGTGACCGGGTCTGTGTGGGGGTGTGTCGGTGCCAAGTGAGGGTGTGACGTGTTCGGGGTGTCCTCGCGGGTGCCCTCTGGTGGCGATCCCGCCTTCTCACCGTGACAGGTACTTTTTAGACCAGATCAATGAACTAACAACTATGGGGTAGTTGTTGTGTAGTGATGAAAAAATTACTGATATGAAATTTCACTGTTAATGGCTACACTTGCTGCAAATGAACCAGAAGTTATTTCTGTATAACTGTTGAAACAATCAGGAAGGTGCACTGAAAGCACTTTAAGGAAGGAAAATATGTTTTCTCTACAGAGTTCAGATTCAGCTGTATGTTAATCCAATTGTGTTGAGCATCATTTAGTCTAGATGCCAATAAGTGAAACAGAATAACTGTCTATGGTTGGTATCCAATTCAATAAGAAATCTGTTAAACAGCAATGTCAGACTAGAAATCTCCACTGTGTGAATATTCACAATTTATACTGGTATATATGGTTACCTTGAAGTTTACATGTCACTGGACATGCCCATTCCACACTTGACTGCTTGTACAATGCAAGGAGTTGTCCATCTTGATCCTCCTTGCTCATTCTCAAATCCAAGTTCATGAAAAGAGGCTTCCCAGTCTCATGCAAGTGAAGAATCCCCTTACTATAAAGGGTTGCTGCTCTCTCAGGATCTGGATGAGTTTTCCAGTCTGATATACAAACAAAGTTTTGATATTTTTTTAAAACCGTGATCAAATATCAGTACTGTAATTCATATATGATGCTTCTGAACAGCTCAATTTAAAAATGTAATATATATTAAAATCTGTA
This sequence comes from Brachyhypopomus occidentalis, assembly GCA_020368025.1. Classification (NCBI taxonomy): domain Eukaryota; kingdom Metazoa; phylum Chordata; class Actinopteri; order Gymnotiformes; family Hypopomidae; genus Brachyhypopomus; species Brachyhypopomus occidentalis. The sequence goes on along the minus strand of JAGXOD010000412.1, from coordinate 291 downwards.
GACCATACCACATACCATAATCATTAATGCATGTGTCTTGAGCTGCATTTGAAGGTTCAGCATTACATGCAAGTGGGGTGACGGTTCCTGGAGAAGTGTGGGGTGTAGATGGTCCTTCCTCGTCTACAGGTGGTGTCCTTAAACACAAACATATGAATAATAGGTGAAATTTATGGTCAAATTTTAGGAGCCAAGTCAGCACCAACGACACACTCTCAACATAAAATCCAATAGTTGTGAACTTACACAAAGGGCCAATCAATATAAACCCTAAATAAATTGCAGAGTCAC
>JAGXOD010000411.1:0-25027 GCA_020368025.1 Brachyhypopomus occidentalis | reverse complement strand
CTAATGTTCACATACTCAACCTGTATTTTATATCTTGGTTGCATGCTTCTACAAAAGACAATTCCATACAAGCACATAGGAGATGGTCTGGCTTGCCAGTGGATGTGCTGATGCCATGGTTGGATGTGCCATTGCCGCAAGAGAACGTGCTGATGCCAACTCTTACCTGAGGCTCACCATCTGCATTGAAGGGACTGTGACTACTCGTCCTGGAATTGGAACTATAACTATAGAACTATATTTGAACCATAAATACGGACTTCTGCTAGCGGGCCGCCCAATGGAGGATGGGTTCCCTTTTGAGTATCTTATGGAGTTGTTCCTTGCCACTGTAGCCTCTGGCTCATTAGGGGTCTGGACCCATACGATTGTAAAGCTGCGTTGTGACAGCATGTGTTGTAAAAAGCGCTGTATAAATAAATTTGACATTGACTTTAGTTATCACTAATGATTCTGTTTATATCTGTGTCTAGTTATCTCTAATGATTCTGTTTATATATGTGTCTAGTTATCTCTAATGATTCTGTTTATATCTGTGTTGTTGTGGAAATTTGAACCTTAATGGTGAGCAAGAACAGTCAACAACATTTGCGTATGGTATCAAAGTAAAGTAGAACGTTTATTAAAGACAAAGATAGAGAATATAGAAAATATAGAAAATGGATATATCCAGAGGTCTCCGTTACATACACTCAAGAGCTTCTGCAAGAGAGAGCTGCCCCCCTCTCACAAACCAGGGTTATTATACTATTTTGCTTCCGGCTACATGATTGCATCATACTTCCGTGACACGAGTTAAGCATGCTAGGCCTCATAGGTGGCCCACGTGAGGTGACGTGATGGGGTGAGGTATCACCCCATCACCCCTCCCCTGCCACAGTGCCCAAGCCAAGGCCTCCTTGTTCCTCCGGGTCCGCCAGGCGCCAGGCCTGCTAGATGTGCTGCTCTTCTGACGCAGCTCATCCTTATCTACAGGCCGAGACCTTCAGAATTGTCTGCCCTCAACTCACAAGGAGTGCCACACAATTTACTACTGAGAAAGAGTAGAGAGGGAGGGAGAGAGAGAGAGAGAGAGAGAGAGAGAGAGGCTTCAGGCCTACAAAGCATACAGTGATCAACAACTCCTAGGCCTACCATATGTTTAATATATCTTAATAAAGTGATTTCCAGTCTACTTTATACTATGTGTGATCAATACCTATATGCATATTAATGAATCTGACAAAATATGAATTCTTCCGCCACACAACCCCCCTTTTGTCCTTCCTGGACAACGACATAGATTACAGACCATTCCATTCAGGATTTCAGTCGTAACGTCATTACAGAGGGTACATTGAAACTGTTGATTTATAACACAGTATCATCCAGGTGCTGAAAAAATGAAGAAATCACAATCCGCATCCATCATCGTCTGCTTCTGTGGATCCTGACCACAGTCCTCTGTCACACTGGTCACCATCTGGAGCTCCTTGGTCCTGTAGAGAGACCTGACAGCGCATGCCACCCCAACCCTCACAAGAGTCAGGAGACAAGGCACGCAAACAAATAAGATCACGCCTATAAGTATAGGGGTACATACTGTGATCAGCCAAGTTCCAAAGTTCTGCCAAATACTCTGCCTTATCACCCAGGGGTGAGTTAACTTAACTTAGGGGCCTGACCCTGTCTCAGGTGGGGCAGAGACTGCCTGTTTCATGTGCTCTATAATGCTGGAGATTTTGTTGTGAGAATATTATTAACTAATGCTGCTACCCCTGTTGTGACGGCAAGCGACAGCCCTGTTCCCATCCACAGGCCCGTCCACAAAGATGATAACCCTGGTATTACCCAGGCATCTGTGTGTGACCCAAAAATGATCGCCTTTGTCCCTGCAGTGTGCCTTGAATGTGTCCTGTTTGTTTCTCTAACATTAAGTGAAAAGAGGGCGCTACCATCACTGGATAACAGCCCCCATGCCATTTCTTTGGAAGATGGTGGTATGCGTGTCGTCCGCATGCCCACATGTAGCTTGATGAAGTCACTAGAGACACATTACCTGGAAAACAATTGTCCTATTGTTGTGTATGACTGAGCATTTGGTTATGACATTGTAGTAGTTAAGCACTGTGAAACCCCTACACTCGTGCCCTTCGGATTGTGTGAGCATAGGCACGTGTCGCCTCGACGCTGTGGTATGTCAATTTTCCCTAAGTTGTGATAGATGTTCTGTGTTCCAGCAGCTACATCCTTGAGGGGTGTCCTGTTCCTGAGCTGATAGCCATAAGCAAGCAGATTTTTCATGCCTGCAGGCGGTTCATGCGTACTTGTAACAGTCTCTAACATGTGATGTGTCAATGGAACTGTGCTCCATCTCCGAGAGAGAGCTTGACAGATCCAACACGACCCTTCGACCTCCAAGGTTTGTTTCTGAAGTATGGCCAATGCACAGGCCACATTGCCCTGGCACTGAAAGTTTGCTCTGTGGACATCGGTAGGAGTGTGTGTGACCATGGGAAAGTCTACGTGCTGTTCCGCCAGTCCTCTAAGGTCGTCATTATCGTCGGTGTCCTTCAAGATATCTGTTGTTTTGGGAACTTGCACCATTATCGTGACTTGCGAGCAGTGGTCCCTGCCTGTCTGCTCCACGCAACACCAATACTGTCCCGAGTCGCTCTGCTTTGCTCTCGGCCATGATGTGCTTAGACTATATGCGTCTCCAACCCGTTACCCCTTTATTTCATTGTATCCGTATCCTATGCTTCCAGCCAGGTCCCCCATAACACACTCCCATGTATTACATGGGTGTTTGCAGATGTAAAAATTGTATCCTAGATACTTGTATTTCCTAAATTTTGAATACCATGAATAAGTGCGGGGTCCCTGTCTAAATACTGGGCACTAAAAATTGTTATCTGTATTACTCCAAATTTATTATCCCTGACCTCCCTTCAGCATTCCTCTCCTGTGTGGCTTGGACTCTTATCTAGGGATAACAATTTTGAGTTCTACAGGGAGTTTTCAGGTTTACAAGTTTGAAGAGACAGTCTTATCTAGGGATAACAATTAGTTCTACAGGGAGTTTTGGCTTGGCTGTGAAGGAGCTCAAAGAAAAAGCAAGAAGAGCCCTGTTTGCTATCAAAAAATCAATCAAATTTGAAATACCAATTAAAATATGGCTTAAATTATTCAAATCAGTAATTGAACCGATTGCATTATATTGCAGTGAGGTGTGGGGACCCCTGACAAATGACAATTTCATAAATTGGGATAAACATCCAATTGAAACCCTGCATACAGACTTCTGTAAAAATATTCTACATGTACAGAGAAAAACCCCCAATAATGCCTGCAGAGCAGAATTAGGACAATATCCACTTGTATTAAATATTCAGAAAAGAGCTATACATTTTTGGAAACATACCAAATCTAGTAATCCCCAATCCCTCCATTATAAAGCACTGGCTAGTCAGGAACTGAACATGGAAAGGAGTCCCCTCAGTCAGAGGGTCCTGAGTCTCAGTGACCTAAAACCAAACACCATCATGGACAATAATCAACTTGTCCTCACACTCACTCAAAACATTAGACCCAATCAAATGATCACCAACCAAAAACAAAATTACATCACCTATTGGACTGAAACTACACAACAACAACACAAACTCCAATGCTATTTGACCCTAAATCGAGACTACACATTGGCGACCTACCTGACAACAATCAAAAACAAGAAACTGAGGAAGATATTGACAATGTACAGACTCAGTGAGCACAGTCTGGCCACTGAAACTGGTCGGCACAGACAGAGCTGGTTACCCAGAGAGGCCAGACTGTGTTTCTACTGTGAGCTCTCAGTGGTGGAGACGGAGCTGCACTTTCTTACTGAATGTCCTAAATATGATGCAGTTAGAAAGGAATTCTACAGGAAGGTACTGAGCATCTCCCCTGAGTTCCAGCGCTGCAGTGACACAGAGAAACTGCTGTTTATACTAGGTGAGAAAAGTGAACTGATCACACACGCAGCACGATACGTGTCAGCCTGTCACAACCTGAGGGACAACCAGTGAGGACAATCAAATAGATGATTACTGATTATTAAATATTTACAAATCATTTTGGCTCTTAATACTGTCTTTTGTCTTTGTTATGTTTATACTTACGTGTTTTCTGTTAACTGCTTTGGCAACAGTGTATTTTATTACATTCATGCCAATAAAGCATTGTTGAATTGAATTGAAAATTGAGAGACAGTCTTGTTATCTAGGTGTCTGTGAGAGACAGACAGTCCTGTTATATAGGTGCGTGTGTGAGACAGAGACAGATCTGTTATCTAGGTGCTTGTGTGTGATAGAGACAGACAGGCGTGGTATCTATGTGCGTTTGTGAGACAGACAGCCGTGTTATCTAGATGCATGTGTGTGTGAGACAGACAGTCAAGAGACAGACAGTCCTGTTGTCTAGGTGCATGTGTGTGTGAGAGACAGACAGTCCTGTTATCTATGTGTGTGTGAGACAGACAGTCCTGTTATCTAGCTGTATGTGTGAGAGAGACAGACAGTCCTGTTATATTGGTGCCTGTGTGCGTGTGAGACAGACAGGCAGATCTGTTATCTAGGTGCATGTGTGTGTGAGAGAGAGAGACAGTCCTGTTATCTAGGTGCATGTGTGTGTGAGAGAGAGAGACAGACAGTCCTGTTATCTAGGTGTGTGTGTGTGTGTGTGTGAGAGAGAGAGTCCTGTTATCTAGGTGCATGTGTGTGTGAGAGAGAGAGAGTCCTGTTATCTAGGTGCATGTGTGTGTGTGAGAGACAGACAGTCCTGTTATCTAGGTGCATGTGTGTGTGTGTGAGAGAGAGAGAGACAGTCCTGTTATCTAGGTGCATGTGTGTGTGTGTGTGTGAGAGAGAGAGTGTGTGTGTGTGTGTGTGTGTGTGTGTTCTTTAGGGTGGATCACTCTGGGAAGATCAGACTCAAACCAGGACTAAGAAAATGTAAGCAGCAGTTATGCAGTCAATACACACACACACACACACACACACATACACATACACACACACCCACACACATACATAAAGATATACACACACACACACACACATACACACACACACACATACATACACACACACACACACACACACACACACACAGATACACACACACACACACACACACACACACACACACACACACACACACACACACACACACACCACACACACAGACACACACACACACACACACATACACACACACACAGTATTTGTGTCGTCTCCTCTAATGTCTCTTCTTGTGTGCAGATGCGTGTGAACTCACACTGGACCCAAACACAGCACACACACGTCTCTCTGTCTGAGGGGAACAGAAAGGTGACGTGTGTGAAGGAGCAGCAGACGTATCCTGATCATCCAGAGAGATTTGATGGCTGTCCTCAGGTGATGTGTAGAGAGAGTCTGACTGGACGCTGTTACTGGGAGGCTGAGTGTAGTGGAGCTGCTGGTATAGCAGTGACATATAAAGGAATCAGCAGGAAAGGAGGCAGTGATGACTGTGGGTTTGGATACAATATAAAGTCCTGGATGCTGCGCTGCTCTAATAACAGATACACTGTCCTGCACAATAAGAACTGCACTGCCATCTCTGCCCCCTCCAGCTCCAACAGAGTAGGAGTGTATCTGGACTGGCCGGCCGGCACTCTGTCCTTCTACAGCGTCTCCTCTCACACACACACACTCACACACACACACACACACACTCCACATTCACTGAGCCCCTCTATGCAGGGTTTTGGGTTTGGGGTTCTGACTCCTCAGTGTGTGTGTGTGAGCTAGAATAACCTCCTGTGTACTGGAGCAACACCTGAGTCTCCATGGAAACACACACTCCTCTACACACACAACTGTCTTTCTCTCTCACACACACACACACACACACACACACACACACCTAGCTAACAGGACTGTCTCATACACCTCTCTCTCTCTCTCTCACACACACACACACACACACACACACCTAGCTAACAGGACTGTCTCACTCTCTCACACACACACTCACACACACACACACACACACCTAGCTAACAGGACTGTCTCATACACCTCTCTCTCTCTCTCTCACACACACACACACACACCTAGCTAACAGGACTGTCTCATACACCTCTCTCTCTCTCTCTCTCTCTCACACACACACACACACACACACACACACACACCACACACCTAGCTAACAGGACTGTCTCATACACCTCTCTCTCTCTCTCTCTCTCTCTCTCACACACACACACACACACACACCTAGCTAACAGGACTGTCTCATACACCTCTCTCTCTCTCTCTCACACACACACACACACACACACACACACACTATATTGAGTAGAGAGCTCTTCCAGTGAGCTGAGAGTGTGTGTGTAGGTTTTGTTTGTTCTCTGTTGCTGGTGGGAAATGACAGTGTGTAAATCAGCACTCTGATGCTCCAGTAAAGGACTGTTGAGCTGCAGGTGATTTCTGTACATATGACATAAATCCTGTTCTACAAGTTACACATGCTGTGGAATCACCACCTCACTGTGTTCAACTCTGTACAAATCTGCACATTAAAGGTGGAAATATGTGGAAACTGTGGAAGGTTTTTCATTCTGTTTTCTGTGTGTTGGACTGATACAGATGCAGATGTTGTACAATAACACTGAGGAATTCTTACAATAAAATAGAATTCTGTCTGACAGTTCTGTCTGTCTCTCTCATACACACACACACACACACCTAGATAACAGTTCTAGCAGACGGGTCAGGGTCCTCTCTACTCCAAAATGGCCCCCAACAGGTCCATCGTGCATCTGCCTAATTACGTTGTGACGATAGGCCCGTGGTAGTAGGACTTGCAGATGATATTCAGGGCTCTCAGAGTTGTAAAACCGTCTGAAGATGATTTACATATACATTTACGACATTTAGCAGACGCTCTTATCCAGAGCGACTTACAAAAGTACTATGTGTTCAGTCAGAATATGCATCTCTATCTAGTATAAACAGGTTTAAGTCCAAACTACTTGAGGTCAAGCACTGCCATAAACCGTTGCTAGTGCTGATGCCTAGAAAGAAGACAACAAAATAAGATTAGACACAGTGCAATACCTAGCAAGACTGAAATACCTACAAGACTACATGCAGTATAGTGCAATACTATAGTGTTCCTAAAGATAAAGTGCAATTACGCTTTATACCAATGCTTCAGTTGATTAGTGCTTATAAGTGCTTTACAAAGAGATGGGTCTTCAGTCTGCGTTTGAAAACCGCGAGAGAGTTCGCTGTTCGGACAGCCAGTGGAAGTTCGTTCCACCATCTGGGTGCCAGGACAGAGAAGCATCTTGTCGCGTGTCTTCCTTGAATCTTGAGGGATGGTGGGTCAAGCCGAGCCGTGCTTGAAGCCTTGAAGGGCTCGAGGTGCGGATCGACTTTTGACCATTGCCATAAGGTATGGAGGAGCTGGTCCATTTTTTGGCTTTGTAGGCAAGCATCAGAATTTTAAACTGAATGCGAGCAGCCACAGGAAGCCAGTGAAGGGAGCGCAGCAGTGGAGTGACATGAGTGAACTTGGGTAGATTGAAGACAAGCCTTGCTGCTGCATTCTGGATCAGTTGCAAGGGCCTGATGGCCTGCAGAGGAAGACCAGCCAGGAGTGAGTTGCAGTAGTCGAGTCTTGAAATGACAAGAGACTGGACAAGCACCTGGGAGGCCTCCTGAGAAAGGAAGGGTCGGATACGTCGGATGTTGTAGAGAAAATATCTGCATGACCGAGTCAGGTTCGTAATATGGGCAGAGAACGACAACTGGTCATCCAGAGTCACCCCAAGGTTTCTTGCATCTTTAGACGGAACAATCAAAGAGTTCTCGAATGAGATGGCAAGATCCTGCTGAGGACCTGTAGCTCCAGGGATGAACAGCAGCTCAGTCTTGCTAGGATTGAGCTTTAGATGATGAGCTGTCATCCATGAAGAGATGTCAGGTTTGCAGTCAGATCTCTGCATGTCTGACTGAGTATCAGATGGTTGGAAGGAAAGCATTAGTTGAGTGTCATCAGCATAGCAGTGGTACGAGAAACCATGAGAGGTAATTACATCACCAAGAGAACGGGTGTAGAGTGAAAAGATGAGAGGACCTAGCACTGAGCCTTGAGGGACACCAGTAAGGAGCCTGCAAGGAGCAGATGTAGACCCTCTCCATGTTACCTGGTAAGAACGCCTCTCTAGATAGGACTCAAACCACTTCCATGCAGAGCCCGCGATTCCCAGGTCGGCGAGGACAGATAGGAGGATCTTGTGGTTCACAGTGTCGAAAGCTGCAGAGAGGTCCAGAAGGATCAGGACCGATGACAGTTTGGATGATCTTGCAGTCTGGAGCTTCTCAGTCACCGCTATGAGGGCCGTTTCTGTTGAGTGTGCTGGTTTGAAGCCCGACTGGTTGGGGTCCTGGAGCAGGTTCTGAGTGAGAAAGAGAGACAGTTGGTTGTATACAGCTCGCTCAAGAATTTTTGATAGGAAAGAAAGGAGTGATACCAGTCGGTAGTTGCAGACATCCGAGCTGTCCAGGGTGGGCTTCTTCAGAATTGGGACCACTCTGGCAGACTTGAATGCAGCTGGGACCTGGCCTGATGACAAGGAGCTGTTCATGATGAACGTAATGAAGGGCAGTAGATCTATGGAGACTGTCTGGAAGAGTGTGGATGGAATGGGATCCAGTGGGCAGGTTGTCGGGTTGCTGGATTTAAGTAGCTGTAGGACCTCGTCTGTGGATAGAGGAGAAAAAATAAGTTAAGGATTGAATGGCAGGATGATGAGTATTGGTCAAGGAAGTAGAGAAAGAGGAAAACGACTGATTGATTTTGTTAACCTTCTCCTCAAAGAAGGTGACAAAATCCTCCGGTTGAGGGAAGAGGGTGGTGGGGAGAGGGGGGTTTGAGAAGAGAGGAAAAGATACTAAAGAGCCTGCGTGGATCCGATGCTGATGCTTCCAGTTTCTCCTTGTAGAAGGATGACTTGGCAGCAGTAACCTCTGTTGAGAACTTGTAAAGCAGAGCCTGATAGGAGTGTAGGTCAGAGTCAAGCTGGGACTTCCTCCACTTCCTCTCTGCCTTTCTTAGCTCTCTCCGGTTGCTGCGTAGGACTTCAATCAGCCACGGGGCAGGTGGAGAGGATCTAGCTGGCCTGGAGGAAAGAGGACACAAAAGGTTAACTGCAGATGAGAGTGAAGAAAGCAATGTATCTGTGGCTGTATCCAAGGAAAGAGATAGAAAAGAATCAGGATGTGGAAGGGTAGTAAGGATAGTTGAGGCCAGAGACGAGTGAGAGATGGAGTGCAGGTTACGTCGAGAGAACGACAAGCCTGAAGGAGATGCATTGACAGGAAGAGCAGTAAGGGAGAGTGTGAAAGATAGAAAGTGATGATCTGAGCAGTGTATGGGTGTTACTGTCATATCCAGCGCTGGGGCCGGTCTGCTGAAGATCAGGTCTAGGGTGTTGCCTGCTCTGTGTGTTGGAGGGGTCTGGTTGAGAGCAAGGTTGAAGGATGAGAGCAGCGGTTCGAGACATGATGACTGCATCTTGTTTGATGGAAGATTGAAGTCACCAAGGAGAATCAATGGGGTTCCATCAATGGGGAAGAGACTCAAAAGAATATCCAACTCGTCTATGAAGTTACCTAGAGGGGAAGGAGGGCGATAAATGACAATTATATGCAGTTTAGAGGGGAAAGATACAGTAACAGCATGATATTCAAAAGAAGAAATAGAGAGATGTGAGAATGAAAGTGGAGTGGAGTTCCACTTCCTAGACAAGAGCAAACCTGTGCCACCACCCCTGCCAGTCTGTCTCGGAGAGTGGGAGAAGTTAAAGGCAGAGGACAGGGCTGCTGGAGTCGCAGCGGTCTCCGGAGTAATCCAGGTCTGTCAAAGCCAGGAAGTGCAGTGAATGATGAGATGCTAAGGCAGAGATGAAATCAGCTTTCCGAACCGCAGATTGGCAATTCCAGAGTCCACCCATCACCCTGGTCTGAGAATGTGACGACCTTGGGGATGGATGAGATTGCTTGCATTGCGCTTCTTGCGGTAACGATGGGAACGGCTGACTCTGTGGGTTGAAAGAGGGGGTATTGAAAACACATGTTTAAAGTGCAGCAGTGTAGTAACTTGACGGTAAAGTAGTAGTGAGAGAAAAGAAATACTTAGCAAAGTTTGAAGGATAATGCCTCTGTGTAGATGTTGAATGGGACGGAGTAGAAGTAATCTGTCTAGTCGCTGTATCTACGGCTACAGACGGCGCCGTCTGTAGCGGACACCCCTCAATATATCTGCTTGGTGGCTAGTAAGGCCACTCCCAGCGGTTCACACCTTGGGCTAAACTGAAACCACACCTGAAACTAGTAATAGCAATTAGCTCTAGAACCAGCAAAACAACCTGGTAACAAGCAGTCTAAGCACAAAAGTAAATTGGAAAACTCAAGCCTACCTTACCAGCAGAGAAGACAAATCTAATCAGGACACACTAGCACACTAATTCTATATCTGTTGGTGGCACCTCCTCAATATATCTGAAACCACACCTGAAACTGGCTAGTAAGGCCAACCTCCCAGCACAAAAGGTTCATACCTTGGGCTAAACTGAAACCACACCTGAAACTAGTAATAGCAATTAGCTCTAGAACCAGCAAAAAACAACCTGGTAACAAACCAGCAAAACAACCTGCAGTCTAAGCACAAAAGTAAATTGGAAAACTCAAGCCTACCTTACCAGCAGAGAAGACAAATCTAATCAGGACACACTAGCACACTAATTCTAGTAGGGAACACCCCCTCAATATATCTGCTTGGTGGCTAGTAAGGCCACTCCCAGCGGTTCACACCTTGGGCTAAACTGAAACCACACCTGAAACTAGTAATAGCAATTAGCTCTAGAACCAGCAAAACAACCTGGTAACAAGCAGTCTAAGCACAAAAGTAAATTGGAAAACTCAAGCCTACCTTACCAGCAGAGAAGACAAATCTAATCAGGACACACTAGCACACTAATTCTAGTAGGGAACACCCCTCAATATATCTGCTTGGTGGCTAGTAAGGCCACTCCCAGCGGTTTACCAGCAGAGAAGACAAATCTAATCAGGACACACTTCACACCTTGGGCTAAACTGAAACCACACCTGAAACTAGTAATAGCAATTAGCTCTAGAACCAGCAAAACAACCTGGTAACAAGCAGTCTAAGCACAAAAGTAAATTGGAAAACTCAATCTACCTTACCAGCAGAGAAGACAAATCTAATCAGGACACACTAGCACACTAATTCTAGTAGGGAACACCCCCTCAATATATCTGCTTGGTGGCTAGTAAGGCCACTCCCAGCGGTTCACACCTTGGGCTAAACTGAAACCACACCTGAAACTAGTAATAGCAATGATGATGATGATGATGATGATGATGTTTCCTCTGAAGTTCAATCTGTCCCACTGACTCCAATATGCTTTTGTGGCTGGGCTGTAAGAGAATACTTCCTTCCAGATGGGGCGTTGGTTCCTTCCTCTAGCCACCTCCATACTGGTGCGATGTCAGGATCAGTTTTCTGTGCCTCGCACAGCTGCTCTGCAGTCCAACCTGGAAAAGGACTTCTCACTGGTCCCTGTGTAGAGGACTCTTTCCATCAGATCGACAGCCTCTCCCCCCTTTCTGCTGTGGTTTCCCACCTCTTGGGATAATGTTATCTCAGATGATTTGTCTACCCCCACTGGCATGAACTCAACTGAAGAGATAAGACAGTCCCCCTTTTCACTGCTGCTTAAGTTGCACTGTACTGCTTGATCACTGAAATGCTCACTACTCAAGAATGGATCTGGAAGGACAAGAGAGCGGCAAACTCCAAACCGAAGAAGGTAGAAGGCGGAGCTTTTGAAAATGGCGGCAGGCCACTGCTAACAAACTTACAAGCAAATTTCTTTATATCCCGCTAGCTTAATTTTTAGACAACTTAAAAATAAGTAGTTATTTCTAGGTGCTATCTTGGTGTTATCTTGTATATTCTAAATATTCCCAACAAACTCCACCACTCTGGAGCACCGCGTAGAGGATCTGGACAATATACTTTTCTATATAGATTGCTTCGAAAGATTTATAATGAGCAAACCGGACAGCAAGACGCCATCCACCAAGAGGAGTCGCCCGAAGCTTCCCGGGAGCGGCCTCCCCACATACCTGCAGCACGGCAGACATTCTAGAGTCCATTAACAACAAACTATCTAGGTTTGACGCGCGCCTGGCTCTAGTGGAAATTCTCCACCAAGAGTTCCAGGCTTTGCGGGGAATCAGTAGAGTTCAGCCAGCAGCAGGTAGAAGCACTCGCTGCAGAAAACACGGTTCTCAGAGAGTCGGTAAAACGAGGGAATGACCCGGCTCTCGGAAGAAAATAAAAAATTAAAGAGACAGTCATCGATCTCCAGTCCCGCAGCATGAGAGATAACTAAGTATTTTCAGGAATTCCTGAGAAAGCAGATTTAAGACCCTGAGATTGCAGTTAAGTCATTCATACACACTCACCTGAAAATCCCAGAAGACACCGTTAAAAACATCAGTTTTCACCATACCTACCAGACACACACATACAGCACACACACACACACACACAGCACACACACACACACACATGCAGGCATACCTACCAGACACACACACACACCACACATACATGCAGGCATACCTACCAGACACACACATACAGCACACACACACACACACACACACACACACACATACACACCAGACACACACATACAGCACACACACACACACACACACACACACACACACACATGCAGGCATACCTACCAGACACACACATACAGCACACACACACACAACCAATACAGGCAGGCATACCTACCAGACACACACATACAGCACACACACACACACACACACACATACATGCAGGCATACCTACCAGACACACACATACAGCACACACACACACACATTTTAATCGGCTAAACGACTTACAAGCAGATATTGTCTTCCTACAGGAAACACATATGTCCAAAACACCTACATACACACTGACCTTGTGACGGTTGGTCATGGACTTTAAGGAGTGAGCGGTTGCTTGCATGCTTGCTTTTATTTATTTATTCATTCATTTCAGCTGCTCAGCCTGCCTCCCTTTAGTGAAAGAAACAGACCAGACAGACAGACAGACAGACAAATAAATAATTAATTAATTATTCATTAATTCAGCGCTTGCTCCAATTCGCTGTTCACTACTTTTTTTTTCCACAGGTTTAGGAAGGTGCACCGTTCCTGGAGGTACTGCAATACCAGGTCGATGCGTGGGGCGAACGGGGCAAGCCCCTGTTTCGCCTCCCTGCTCTAAAAATCCATTTAATATGGAGTCCTCGTATAGAGGACGTATCAGATATTAAACTGATAAGAACAGATTTTTTTTTTTTTTCAATCAACAATCATCTTTATTTCAAATTCACATAAAATACATAAAAAACAATTAAATCTCAAAATTTTCCATAATAATACAAAATACTATACTTCCCAAACAAGATCAAGCATTACTGCAGTCCCAGTGTGTCCTACATAAAAACAAGTCCACATAACCAAACAGCCATCATAAAAGTCTTCAAAAAGTCCTTAAAAAGGGTCCTTTAAAAAAGCTGCCCCGCTGCCAGTTCATCTCCAAGGTTCACCAGGCCCCGGAGACCGTAGTCCTTATCCAAACCAGATTCCTCCTTCATGGCCTCCGGGGAACCTGGGTTTCTGGCAGACACAACATTAACTCTTGGCGTGGACGTTAAAAGCGGTACGGGCACCGCCCGTCCTACCTGGTGTTCTCGCTCTTTGGCCTCACGCAACAAGTCCTCGGGGGTTCTGGTTCTTCTGCCGGCCCTCCGTCTCTTTCTGGAAACTGCTGCCAGCGCCTCCCCGGAGTGCCCGGACTCTGAGGAGCCCCCACTCGTAGGGAGATGAATGTAAAGCCGGGGAGTCGGTGCATCCAGATCTCTCCCCCTCAAGATCGCCATCGTGGGAGAATCCACCGTCTCCCCCGCAGTCCCCTGGGGCCTCCTCTTCAGCCCCCGGGTCCGCCCTCGGCCTCCCCCCAGCCTCTGCCGCTGGTGGTGCTCCGCCTCCGGCCAGAGCCGCCGCATACGTCCTCACCTGGCCGGGGCAGGAGCGAGCCAGATGGCCTTCCTGCTTACACCGGCGGCACCTCCGGGGGGCCCTACAGTCCCTGGCGATATGGCCCGGGGCCAAACAGTTCAGACAGTGTAGCTCCGGGCACTCCTCTGCTCGATGTCCATGGCCCCGGCAGCTCCTACAGAAGGCCGGCTGTCCAGAATAAAACAGATACCCCCGGTTATGGCCAATGAGAAAATGTGCTGGGGGGTGGACCATCCCCCCCTTACCGTCCTCTTTAAAAACCACCAGGCACTGGCGGCGCCCGTTTCAAATGCCCAGCTCGTCCCTCTCCATCTTCTCCCCTGGCTGCACCTCTCCATACTGCTGGAGGAACCTGCGGATAGAGTCTGCGGACACGTAGGGATTAAACATGTGGGTGGTCACCACTCGCCTGTTACCCACCCACAGAGGTTCCACTACGTAGTGCCTGCCCACGTCGTGCTGTTCCAACTCTCCCCTCCGCTCCAAGACCCTCCGATAGCACTCCGGGGAGGAGAGAGTCACATCAAAGAACCTCAGAGACCCATTGCTCTGTGCACAGATGAGGTCCTCCGGCTTCAGCCTCAGAACCCCAAAGAGGACCTCCCAGATGAAAGGCACCCTCTCTGTAAAGAGAGCACCCTCCTCCGGGTTCCTCCAACGGAACCTGGCCGTATTGATCAGGCCCCCCCCTGCCCTCAGACCAGGCTCCATCAGAGGTGGCCTCCCAGGGTCCGGAGCCGTCGCCGGGGCCCCCTCCGCCAGCGCCGGGTCCTGAGGTCCTCCTCCAAACTCCATCTCCTGCTCCCTCCCCGAGGCCGGGTCCAGAGCAGAGGGTCTCCGCAGGTCCTCCAGAGCAGCCAGGGTCTTCCTTCAAGGGGAGACGAGCCGGGCCTAAAACAGAAGGAAAGCCTCAGGATTCACAAGCGGCACCGGTGGGCAGGCCACCAGATGCTGCTCAACTGTTCCCTGAGGCATCCTTCTGCAAGAAAAAGATAAAATCACAATAAATACTGCAGTAAAAGCTATAGAATCATTTAAAACAGATAAAACTGTGCAAATGATTTTTTTTTGTTGTTTTATTGCCAGCGCAAGCACATACAAAAACTACATTCCAACAATTCAAAACAAAACAAACCATTTCCGTTATACAAAACTAGCAAACCAAAAACACATCAAAACCCAAACACAACCACCAGGGGTCTTACATTGCCCCGTCACCTTCAACCCACAAAACACCTACACATACGGACCCCAATCCCCACAGAAACCTGCCCACAAACCCCAAACCTGCACCATTGCCAAACCCACCCAAAACCAAACAAACAAAACAAAACAAAGCAGGTCCAGTCCCACCAGTCCCCAGAATGCCTGGTAGTATTCCACGGGCAGCCCATCACCCCCCAGGGCCCTCCCCCGCCTCAGAGAGGCCATGGCGGCCTCCACCTCCTGCGGGGAGATGTCTGCCTCCAGGTCCTTCCTCCCCTGCTCCCCCAGGCGACGCCCAATCCCCCATACAAAATCCCCAGCCGTGAACCCCAGCATGGCCCCGCAGTCAGAGACCACCCCCTCCCCCACCTTTAACCCCTCCATCACCCGACACCCCTGCCTACTCTTGACGGCGGAGAGCATGAAGGCCGACAGGTCACCCCACACCCCTTTTCTCCAGTAGCAGACTCCTGGCCTTCCTGACATAAAAGCTACGAATGGCAGCCTTTAGCCCCAGGATGCGCCCCCACCCCTGCTCCCCACTGCCCACCCCACCTCCCAACCCTCTCCTTGTCCCCACACCGCCTGCCCATCTGCCTGCAGAGGGCCTTCAGGCGCCATTTCCACCCCTCCCACCACTCGGCCCAGCTGGCGCACATGGGCCGCAGGCACCTCCACCCCCGGTACACCCCCCTCACCACCTCCACGAAGTCCGGGTCTGTCAGGAAGCCCGACTTCATCCTCCACCTCCACCTCCACCGCACAGTGATCAGAGGCCCACACCGGCCGGACCTCAAACTTAGTGAGGGCGGCACCCTTCGGCACGAACCAATAATCCAGCCTAGAGCGCACCCCCAAGGCATTCCCCCAGGTGTAGCCCGCAGACCCGTCCCCCGCCACCATGAAGGCATCCACTAACCCAAAACCCTTAACGAGCTTGGCCAGCTCCCCCGTCCCCACCCCCCCTTTGTCCAGGTCGACATTGAAGTCCCCACCCAAAATAACCACCCTGTTGGTAAAAAACAGTGGCCCCAACCTCAAAAAGAAAACCCTCCCGCTCTTCCCTCCGACAAGGAGCATATACATTAATGCACCGAAAAGTCACACCACCCCACACCCCATCCACACACAGAACCCTCCCCGGCACAGTATGAACATAAGACTCTACAACAAAATCCCATGACATAAACAAAATGCCCACCCCATCCTCCCGTGCATTCCCCTCCCCCAACCCCAGGAAAAGGCCTCCACATCCCCATCGTCCTTGAAGTGACACTCCTGCAAAAAAAAATCCCACCACCAAACTCACCCAATGACAAAAACAAGGCAGTCCTCTTCACAGCGTCTCTTAACCCCTGCACATTTGCAGACCACACATGAAGAACCCCCATGGCTAAGACGACCCACCCCCTCCCCTCCCCTCCCTTTTTCTTCCTTGGACCCTTCACCTCCCATGCCTCCCCTGCTTCCACCTCCATCCTATCCCCACCATCGCCCCCGCTCCACTCACTCAGCCCTTCCTCCAGGAAGTCAGCCCACAGACCAGACCCACCCCCCGCTGGCCCGGGTACCGCCGGGCTCTCCGGCACATCCACCAGAATCGGAGACCAGTGCAGGGGCAGCACCTCCCCCACCCTAAGCCCCCCTCAGTGACCCGCGCACTCTCTCCACCTGTGGGGCCCACATCCCCCCCCTCCTTCCGTGTGCATTTTCTACCCCTCCCCCCACCCCCTGTGGCCTCGTCCTCCCTTCCGCCTAACCCCCCAGGAGACCCCTGTACCACCTGCTCCCCTCCGCCCGAGGCCGGAAAGCTCAGGTCCAGCAGGAAAGATACCCACCGACCCCACATACCCACAGCCGCGGGGCAGGCCCACCTCCTCCTCCCCGCACCCCAGCGGGCACAGCGGGGTCCTACTCACCCCATGCCTATGCAACCGCTCCCTCACCGGCAGCCGCCTGGCCACCCCAAGCCAGTGGAGATCCCTGCACGCCCCTCCCAACCACTTCGGCTGCATGCCTGCCCCTCTGCCTCCCTCCAGAGAGCATACAGCCGCCGGTGCTCCACCAGAGCCTCCCCGTCCCACCCATACCCAGCAGCAAGCCTGACCGCCGTCTCGTAGTGCCAGGGCCGATCAAAAGCCCACAGGACCCCTCCCCGCCAGGGGACCAGCCTCCTCCATGGGAAGGCGAGCCAGAACTTCGCGAAAAAGGCCGGCCCATGGCCCATGTCCCCCGACACCAACTTCGCATGGAAGGCCACAAACAAAGCCGCCGCCTTCACGGCCACATTCGGCACCCCCCTCCCACCACGCCCCAACTCCGCGTACATGGTGCGCCACGCCACCCTCTCCACCCCGCCTCCCCAGATATAGGAGAAAACCACCCCCTCCAAGACCCTCCCGCAAGAGGCTGGCGGGGGGAAGACGTAGGCCAGGTGCAGCAGCACAGGCAGCAAAAACTGCTTGACCACCTGCACCCTCCCAGACAGAGACAGCCTCCGCCTTCCCCACACGGTAGCGCATCTCCTCACCCTCGCCCCAGTCGCCTCCGAGAACCCAGCCACCACCCTCTCCGCCTCCTGGAATCCCCTCTCCGGGATCGTCAGGAGGATCGTGAGGTCGTCCGCATAAGCTGCCACCTTCGCGCACCTACCACCCCCCCAGGGAGGTGCACTCCCACCACACCAGGCCTCGCCTGCACCGCTTTCGCCACGTAGAAAATGTACAAGATCGGCGACAAAGGGCAACCCTGCCGGCTGAAAAAAACATTCACCCCTATCCTACTGCAGGCCCCGGCGTACAACAGCTGCACCCACGCCCTAGCCCCATCCCCCACCCCCACCCTCTCCAGCACCCTGAACAGAAAACCCTGATGCACCCTGTCAAAGGCCTTCTCCTGATCCACCCTCCACAGGGCCAACGGCAGCCCCCTCTGCTCCGCCCACGCCACGCTGTCGCGGAGGAATGCCAGGCTCAGGGCGCTGGACCGCCCGGGCACCCCACACGTCTGATCCGGGTGCACAACCCCCGACACCACGGCCTTCAGCTGACCGGCCCAAACCTTCGACATGATCTTAAAATCCGCGGTCACCAGGGTAATCGGCCTCCAGTTATCCAACTCAGTCCTGTCCCCTTTCTTAAAAAGCAACACCACTCGCCCTTCCTTCATAGAACACGGCAGTGTACCTGTCCTCTTGCATTCCAGGTACACCTGGACCAGATCCGGGCCCACTATCCCCCAGAAGGTCCGATAAAACTCCACAGGCAACCCGTCACACCCCGGAGCCTTCCCTCGCTGCAGAGACAACATTGCCGCCTCCACCTCCCCTAGAGAGATCTCCTCCTCAAAAGCCTCCCTCTCCTGCTCCCCCAACCAGCGCTGCAGCCCCTGCAGGAAGTCCTCCGCCACGGACCCCAAACCCCGTTCCCGGAACAATTCGGCGTAATATCTCTCTGCCACTCCCAACATCGCCGCTGCCCCAGTCAACACCACCCCCCCTCCCGCAACCCCTCCATCGCCCTGTGTGCCTGCCGACGCTTCACCGCGGAGAGCAGGAACACGGACAAGTCCTCCTGCCCTTCCCCAACCTCTTCCCCACTCCCCTCCAACAGCAGGCCCCGGGCCCTGTCACCCACACCGGCGACACACTGCAGCTGGTGAGCGCCAACCCCTTAGGGACAAAAAGGTAGTCCAGCCTGGAGTATGCCCCTCTGACATTACTCCAGGTGAAACCCCCCGACCCATCCCCCGCCTCCCTAAAGGCATCCACCAGGGAGAAATCCCTGACCAGCTTCGCTAGCTCCCCCGTGCCCAGCCCCCCTCTATCCAAAGACACATTAAAATCCCCCCCCCCAGAAAAACCACAACCCCCACACAGAGGGGCCCCTCCCCCACCCCCCGCGAAAAACCTCATCCCCGGCATCCTTCAAATGGTACTCCTGCAACAGAAACACATCAAAAGAAAAGACATCCAAAGACAAAAACAATGCCGTCCGCTTTACAGAGTCCCTCATGCCCTGCACATTCAGGGTCCACACACGCAAAACCCCCATTTCACAGGGAAGGTTCTCCACCTCCCGACTACCCAACCCCTTCTTCAGTGAACAGGAAAAAACAAGACCTCTGTTAAACTTGCAGTAAGTTGCAGTACATACTTCTTTTTTTTATTGTCCTCCTTTTCTGTGAGCCCTCATCCTCTGATTGCAAACCAGCAGTGTCACTGTCAAGATACTGCTTGATTTTTCTTTGTGCATTTATTTAATTAAACCAGATGATCTAACTGATGCAAAAACAATCAAACACACACGAACAAACAAACACACAAAAACACGTCAATGACATTACAGTGGAATTAAAAAATATTATGAATTTGATCAGTTGATTAGTTGATCAGTGATCCACAAAGTCTGTCCTAAAAGGTGCACATGGACCACAAAGAGAGAACTAACTTACCTTTCTCGCATATAATGCGGGCAGTGAACTTTTTCCATCCAGGACCAGGCTCTTCACAGTTTTTGATGGCCTTGTTAATTCTCTGGTCTGTTGGATAATTTGGCCACCAGGACTCTCCATCTTGAAACCATTTGCTTGGAATCACATTTACAGTATTCTCCTCGATGAACAACACACCACAGTACTTCTAAAATAAATAAATTAAAATTAAAAATAGAAAAAGAAAAAAAGATTCTTCATTTAAAATGTTCTTAACCAAATTTAGGAAAAAGTTTCATTACCTTAACCGGAAATGTCACGATCCGCCCTGCTCCCCTTGTCATTTCGTGTCTGTTTTGTTGTGATAGCCATGTGTTTCTTAGTCCCGCCCCTCGTTATTCCCATTCAGGTGTCTTGTATTAGTCCTGTTCTATTTAAACCCTGTGTTGTGTCTGGAATGTCGCCGGTTATTTTGTGCTGTCAGTTGAATCGTTATCTGGTCTCCGTTTTGTTCTGTTCATTCTCAGCCCCGTGTTTATTCGTGTTCTAGTCTGTAGTTCTGTTCCTGTTAGTTAGTTCTTGTTAATCATGTCTCTTCGTGTTGGTTATGTTTCTATGTCGGATTCCATGAATGTTATGACCCATGCCCGTGAACACGACTCCGAGTTTGATTGCCCATTAATAAATCTCGCTCATCTCAGCATTTGTGTCCGCCCACATCTTCTCCGCCGCTACTGGCGTTACATAATAACCGCCATACAAGGACACAGCGAGAGAGCGAGACTCTGGTAAGTTCGCTGTAATGAGATGTTGGCTGCTTCCGTGCAGCCCGAATCTCCGATATTACAGCGCAAACTAACCAGAGACAGGAATTCCCCTGGCGTTGTGGGAACAAGGGGATCTCGTCGCTCCAGGAAGAAGGTAACACTACTTCAAATTCTAACTGGTTTTCGCGACGAGACCCCTGGTAAACGCTGCGAATCAGCCCGTCTTGATAAACACTACAGGGAGGAGCGACCTGTAGTGCAAGACGTGGCTGAAAGGGAGGAATATGCAGACGAGCATTTGCTCAGCCCTCGGTTGGCTTTCAAAAGCCACTGCGAGCTCCCGATACCTCGTGTGAGGAGGAGCCGTCGCAGAGAAAGCAACCGAGAGGCAGCTGTGTCTGTGTGTTCTCCCAGGCTCGTTCAAGCTCCAGTGGGGAAAGCCACGCCCCCTGAATCGAGCCCTGCTGCCGCAGCGCCCCCAATGGTCATCCCCGGTACGGCAGCTACCCCAAAGAAATTTTTGGGGGGGAGTAGTGGCCGAACTCGAGTACCGAAGGCCCAGGAGAGGCCAGCTCGAGTGCCGGAGGCCCAGGAGAGGCCAGCTCTAGCGCCGGAGGCCCAGGAGAGGCCAGCTCTAGCGCCGGAGGCCCAGGAGAGGCCAGCCCGAGTGCCGGAGGCCCAGGAGAGGCCAGCTCTAGCGCCGGAGGCCCAGGAGAGGCCAGCTCGAGCGCCGGAGGCCCAGGAGAGGCCAGCCCGAGTGCCGGAGGCCCAGGAGAGGCCAGCTATAGTGCCGGAGGCCCAGGAGAGGCCAGCCCGAGTGCCGGAGGCCCAGGAGAGGCCAGCTATAGTGCCGGAGGCCCAGGAGAGGCCAGCTATAGTGCCGGAGGCCCAGGAGAGGCCAGCTCGAGTGCCGGAGGCCCAGGAGAGGCCAGCTCGAGTGCCGGAGGCCCAGGAGAGGCCGACTATAGCGCCGGAGGCCCAGGAGAGGCCAGCTATAGCACCGGAGGCCCAGGAGTCACCACCACCTGTTACCGCAATCCAGACGGGGTCACCCTCGCCGTCAGTTCCCGTGACCCGGATGGGGTCGCCGCCAGTTCCCGTGACCGGATGGGGCCGCCGGTTCCCGCGACCCAGACGGGGTCACCCTCGCCGCCTGTTCCCGCGACCCAGACGGGGTCACCCTCGCCGCCTGTTCCCGCGACCCAGAAGGGGTCACCTTCACCGCCTGTTCCCGTGACCCAGACGGGGTCACCTTCACCGCCTGTTCCCGCGACTGAGGAGGAGCCGTCGCCGCAGCTGACGGTCGCCGCCGCGCCTCCGGATCCACCGCCGTCCATGGTGTCTGTTTCTGTTCCTGTGTCGATCCCATTTTTGCCTGCCCCTATGCCTGTTTCAGTGTCTGTCCCGGTGTCTGTCCCTGTGTTTGTGCCAGTCCCCCTGTCGGTTGCCTGGTCTGTGTTAGGTCTTCGTCTTCCTCGTCCTCCTGTAGTGCCTCCTCCTAGTCATCGTCGCCCTTCTTGTATTGTTGCTCCTCCTCCCTCGTGTCAGCCTGTTCGTCGTCCTCAGTCTTGTGTCTCTACCTGTTCTAGTTTTGTTCCCTCGTCCGTCTGCACTCCCGTGTCTGTCCCTAGCTTTCCTTTAGTCTCTCGCCCTGCCCCGAATTTTTTTCCTGGTTTTCCTTCCCTACCGGTGTCTTCTGTTTCTGGTTTCTGTCCGTTGTTTGTCCCTGGTGTGCCTGCTTTGTCTGTTCCTGGTTTCCCTTGTGTCTTTGGTTAATGTCCTGTTCGTGGTTTTGGTTTGCGCACCCGGGTGTGGTGCGCTTAGAGGGGGGGTACTGTCACGATCCGCCCTGCTCCCCTTGTCATTTCGTGTCTGTTTTGTTGTGATAGCCATGTGTTTCTTAGTCCCGCCCCTCGTTATTCCCATTCAGGTGTCTTGTATTAGTCCTGTTCTATTTAAACCCTGTGTTGTGTCTGGAATGTCGCCGGTTATTTTGTGCTGTCAGTTGAATCTTTATCTGGTCTTCGTTTTGTTCTGTTCATGCTCAGCTCCGTGTTTATTTGTGTTTTTGTATGTAGTTCTGTTCCTGTTTGTTAGTTCTTGTTAATCATGTCTCTTCGTGTTGGTTATGTTTCGATGTCGGACTCCATGAATGTTATGACCCATGCCCGTGAACACGACTCCGAGAATGGATTGACCTTTAATAAATCTCGCTCATCTCAGCGTTTGTGTCCGCCCACATCTTCTCCGCCGCTACCGGCGTTACAGAAAATACGTCATCATATGTACAGCACCTGAAAAACAAATGAAGCAATATTTAACCTGTCGGCTTGATAAAATGGAGTTACAAACTAAGAAAACCAGAAAACATAACTACCACAATTTGAAGGGCCCTTCTTTTGAAATGACACATCATAATATTTAAGCAGTGGTGCTACCTTACGGCAAACAACATCCCATACGAAAAAAAAGTATATAGGAGACATAAATATAAGGGTATTGCAGATTACACGTTAAATTAGTGAAAAGCAGCACAGATAACAGTAATATTAGCCACGTTAGCTAGCTAGCTAGGTTAGTTAGCTACGTTAGCTACAGCTACATAATCTAGATACTTCTCAGCACCAAGATTCAGAGAGATAGTCTGAAAAGAATGAGCGGGAAAAGAGTAATAAGTTATGCAGAACCAACAAAAACGTCCTGTACTGTGAAAGAAACTAATACAAAGTCAACGAAGTCAATACACATCCGTGTACTAATATTTATTTATGTATATTGTAATGATCCTTAAGGGATTATTTGGTTACTGATTCTTTAAGTTAAGTTGTGGTGTGTGAGTGGAGAGCGGGGGAGGAGCGAGAGAGAGAGGATTCAGCTATTCTTTGAGCGAGTTCACTTGTATTAACGTTAAAATAAAAGAGAAGAGTTGTCAACAGCAAACTGTCCTGAAGTAGTATTTAACAAACATTACAATATTATACATTTGTACACGAAGTCCCACCCACCTTTTCGGTACGATATAAGCTAGCTAACGCACACACAAGGTGTCTGCAATAGAGAGCTAATCTCCCTTTGGAATCCTCTGGTTTTATAATCATTTTCCATGTGCATGACACGTGCACGTGGTGTACATGCGCTGATCACGCATTACTAAACCGACTATGATTGGATAGATATGGACATAATCCACACATGGTTTGACACGCCTACGCTGGCCTCTCCCTCCGCATGCCCGTGCTTCCGCCGGGACGTCAGGGCCTGTCCCGTGCCTCTGGTGACTGGATAAGAGCGAGGCCATCCTGGGAACACTGGCGCCTTGCAAACACCCAAGGCCCAGGAAGGCAAGGCCAGCCACGTAGTCAAAGCAACATGAGACTCCAGGCCTACTGCCCCTAAGTACAAGAGTAACTAAAATCATACATTACTAATGTGATTTACGTGTATGTAAGGTAAAGAA
Organism: Brachyhypopomus occidentalis; assembly: GCA_020368025.1. NCBI lineage: Eukaryota > Metazoa > Chordata > Actinopteri > Gymnotiformes > Hypopomidae > Brachyhypopomus > Brachyhypopomus occidentalis. The sequence continues at coordinate 974 of JAGXOD010000411.1, read as the reverse complement.
CACTCAGGAATGCTGAAGTATAGATATACTAAAGCATATAATAAGGGAAAATGTTAGATTTTCACTCACACCAGCAACAACAATCTATCAATGTCAGTAAAACTAAAGAGAACACTGTGGACTACAGGAGGTAGCAGGGGGGTGGACACTGCTACATCTACACTGGCGATGCTGAGATTGATAGGGTTAGCAGCTTCAAGTTCCTTTGCGGGTTTATCACAGAGAACTACTGCACATGGACACGATGGTCAAGGAAGCTCATCAGAGCTTCATCATTTATTTCCTGAGGAGACTGAGGAGTGTCGTGGAAATTTCTGAAAATCAATTGAGGACTCAGACGTGGTTAACTGAATTAAATGAGTAATTTATTAAAAGGCATAAAATATGAAATAAATAAAGTAAATAAAGAAAGTAGCAAAGCAAAGTGAGAGCTTCGCCTAGTACGAAGTTCTCCATAACTAAGAGAGGGGCGCGTACTTGTGTATATCTCCAGATATGGGGCTTCCTTTAGGTTCCGACGGAAGAAACTGATGTCTCAGTTATACATGGAGACAGCTGAAGGCCCGACTGGGCAGACTACTGTCAAACGGATGACATAGGGCTTTTGCCCTTTCATCCTGTCCATATACACACATGTGACCTAAACATAAGACTCATGGTTACACTGAATCACACTTACTAACAGATTATGGTCCTTCTGCTAGTCAGAATGACTTATACTAAATCATACAGTTCATGCTGATCTGAAATAATATAATGACATGATTAAGATGAAATTATCATAATAATTTCTCTCACATTTCCTCCCTTTGATTCTGTGTAATCATTCAATTTGAGCATCAATCAGTCACATTAACTAATCAAGTTACATCAGTCCACTGATCATTGGTATACAGGGTTCTTTGAATCATAACATTACTACCAGAAGTCATTCACGGTACATTTCCACATAAGCATCATGGAAAACAAAATTC